>JABASC010002165.1:0-18852 GCA_019776185.1 Plutomurus gul | reverse complement strand
ATCTAAACACTTTAGCCCATGTTCCCCATATGTCAAACTCTCGTTGGGATATTTTATACTTCATTGTTTAAAATCCTCTCTCCAGTAGATCAAGAAGAGATCCATGTGGGAACTCACGGATTTTCCTGCTAAACGAAGGTATGCGCACCTTTAAGAATACGATGTAATCAGCAGATGGACGATCGATAGACTCATTGTTAAGATCAAACTATTTGAGGGGGAAAAGTTTAATGCATTCAGAAACAGTGCAGAGTAAATTAAAACAGTAAACAAAACGTTTTTCTTTTCACTACAACACATTATGCAATTAGCATTAAATAGGGGTTACACGGGTTACTGATGCATATGAATAACTAGGTATATGTTATTTAATATTACTAGTACAATATGTTACACAATACGATACGGTAGAGTCAGCGTTGCTAGATGCCTGTATGAGAGGATTGGAACAGCATTTTTTCTTTACGTTACTTTAAAAAAACTTCTGTGTAACTGACACAACGACATTTCTTTCTGTGGTAACATTACAATGTCGCGTTCGTCTTATCAGCAGCAATTAAATAGCTTTCTCAGATTTACGATTTTTAATCAGAACACCCTTTACTAGTATTAAATCTATTTATAGATAGACAGATATTTACATATACACTGCTATGATGTGAACAAATTACTGACCCCTACAACACAACCAACCATAATGTAAGCAGTGCTCATTTGTATATTTAATAGCTCTGAGCCAAAGCCAATAAAGCGGTGCATCCACACTCCACAAAGATGACAACCATAGGTTACATCATAGTATGTACCTAGTACGTACCACATGCATTATACACACGGTGATGTAGGGTGTCGAGTAGTCATGATTGTAGATGGAAAGGATAGTGAGGAATTGAGTTACAAAGATTGTCTTTTGAAAGACAACTAAATACTCTACTAGTGACAATTGCTTATCACACATCATTTAATTACGAACTATTCACAGAAACATCTATCTGTAATAAAGCAAGAAGAAATGAGTCGAGATAGAGTTGTGAGCTTCATTTCTAGCTCACACACATACACTCTCACAGTCATCATTGTAATACTATTTAATCTTTGGATTCATCATCGCATCACATCACACACACTCGTCAAAGTCAAGTATGTATTCAATAAAGCATAATAGTCAATCCTCATAATATATTACTCTGGTGGTTACAACAGTATACGAGTCCGCTATCTCTATAATTCACACTTACACGTAGCTCTGTATTGTCTATCTCTACAATATAATCCTATAATAATCTATAGCGTACAATCATAGTGCACTTGATGTGACAGTGTGCAAGTCCATGTATGTATATATAAATACAAAGTTATGATGTACATACAGTCGAAGCCAATAGCGGCACAAGTGTACACGCAAACACACACGGTGCTCACCATGCAGATTACTTACTACTAGCCGTTGCTGTTTCTGCTGCTTCTATTATTGCATATAGACATTTATTGTGGTTTGGTAGAAAAAGTGGCAAAGAAGGTAGAATTAAATAAATCAGAGTGTAATCGGGAATGTATCTTCGTGAGGTGCTACTACTACTAACACCGCGTTACTACTATTCTGTATACTGTGTGCTCCAACAATACAAAGAGGCAGACAACGTGTACTTAGCTACTACTAGTTAGTTAGTAGCGTGCAGTGGAGTACAACTTTTATTTTATTACGAAAGAAGGTGGCTACTCTAGTAGAGAGGTATTTAAGGAAGTGTTTTCAGACGTTCAGGTGTCAGACTCTCTGAGCTCTCCACACTCGGAGCTTCTCTCTTCTCCACCCAACCAAATAATTCTGCAATCAACCAACCAAACAATAATTACCATTCTCTCTACAACTCCAAGTCACAGTCTCACCTTACCTCTCCGACTCTACTCTCGTCAGTAGTAGCTGTGTGTACTTCAGTATTTTCAAGGAGAATTCTAAAAAAGGTATTGATTTCACATCTAAAATTATAAATCTACTATTAGTGGGTTAATTAGTTCAATAATATTGGCAAAATCTCGACAGCATTGAAAAAGGCAAGAAGAACAGTTTGTTGCTGGTTGAGGAAAGCTTTTCAATATTGAAGCTGTCTGTGTGTTTAAACTGCATTGCTACTATCACTAAAGTTGAATTTTCTGTTTACTTTCTCTTTTCAGCAGTAAAGAGATGGATATGTTTTCTCGCAATTTACTGGGCCTGCTGTTGGTGGTGACGTTGCTCACGTTATGGTCTTCGTCGTCTGTTGTATCATCCTCCCCTTTGCCAGGGCCTGCGTACAGCGGTCACAGGCGACACTTTAAGAACTTTATAGCCTCTGTTCCTACGGATCATTGCCCGAGGGGGAAAATTCTAGTACGGGATTCTAACACCTGCCAACGTGTATGGCATCTACGACAATACCGATCGACCGACCGGAGGTGGAGGAATCCCGTGAATGTCTCCGTGTAGGAAGAACCTGTGTGCTCTAGCAGCAGCAACCGTAGTCAAAAATCTCTATTAACAAATGAAAAGTGCTCAAGAAAAATCTATTGCATCACCGAGACCAAATACGTTTTCTCCACATTCTGATATTTACAATATAGGATTATGGGAGATTCTGTATATGAGTTTTGTTTTTCCTGAAGACATCATTAGCAAATTGTTCTCGTGCAAATCTCTCTCTCCCCCGTTTGAAGAAATTTATGATGAAATAAGGTGCCGGCACCGCATATAGGACCCCACCCCTGCGTCCCCTATCAAGATTCCCCCATATGTATTTGACCTATAAAGCATATTCGGCTCAGCACGGCTGAACGTGCCTCCCGACTGATTACCATTTAAGTATTAATTTATTGTTGTATAGACGTGCAGAGTACTTATTATGTGCGTTAACTGGTTGTATATTGACGTGTTATATGTGTACACATTTATATAAAAAGTAATCTTTATTGCCGTTCTACATCATATTGTTTATATATACAGTATACAAATTATGTATTTTAGCAAGAAGCCTGTTAATTACTACCATTACTATGCTAATTATAAACTGCGGCCACATTATTGAATTCTACATTTCTGGGAAAGTAATAATAAGGAAAGGGAACTATTCAATATATGTAGTTTCTCTTCAACCAAATGTACATGTCGTACGGATTTTTTATCACTTACAATAAATGTATGCCCACTGATGTGCATTCTCAATACTGTAGCTACTACTTTGCATTCAAATTCATTTCATTTTACTAATTCAACCTAAAATTTATCCAGTGCATTATTACTATTCCTGTTAAAGTAATGTCATTGCATACAATAATTTCTGTGGTTTTCTGCCCAGAGACTGCAGCCCAGCTCTGTCCACCGTTAAATACACTTTACGTATGCAGAATGCCTGAAAGCACCGTATATCATACACAAAAGTAAAATAAAAATTAATGGTATAGTGAAAATTACGTTTTCTAATCAATATTCACAATGGAGGAATGTCTCATATTGAATGAAGCACCAGAGATATGGTAGAGATAAAAGTAGTGATGAGTTTGTTTGAAGTTTAATTTGGTCAACATTTTCTAGCTGATGAGTGAGTACGATGTGCAAGGAAGGTGAAATAAAATCGTGACGAAGCCACCATCTGAGCACGTACCGAAGTAATAACAAATCTGGGACACATAATGTGTCGTCCCTCTAATTCATTATCGCACAATGTACATTTAAATATAAATTGTGCATTGTCCATGCAAAAAGTACTTTTACTTACTACTCCGTCTTCCTCTTCCACACGAATGAGTTGACGCATGCAAAAGCTTTTGTTGCATGGATTTCCATGTTATGTACTATATGAAATATTGTGTCAACATCAACATCCGTTTCATCGCAGCAGCAGTGACAATTAGTCAGATCCAAGTTAAGCAGAAAATAAATAAGCGGGGAATCTCGGCTGCTGATCCAATCACATTCCTCATATTCCCAACGACGCCACATGATGAGGGTGCACAAAGCTACAATTCCTATCCACATTAATTTCTGAATGAGTAAAGTGATTATATGAAATATATTTACATTCATTGAAGAAGCACTTTCTCCATCGTTTCATTTTCTATGTGGACTTTATAAGGATTTCAAAGAGCGCACAAAACAGAAATCAAAAGCTCATCGTTTTGAGGAGCCTGTCCATCCAGTTTCTTCGCATTTCAATTCTCAATTTGCATTATTTGAGAGGATGAGTCCACGAAGATTCAGTGTATACACTTCTTATTCGTGTATTAGTAATTACATTACGTGACCTACAGAAGCAACAGTGTATGTCATACGGTGCGGGAGCGTGAGAATTCCATTCCATGTTTTGATACGGATTTTGGTGGTGAAGCCACTTGCTGATTCGATTGTGATCTGCTGCTGTAGTGGACGTGTATGTGTGGATGCATCAGAGACTTTGCGAAACCTTCAATTTGCCTTTGGCTGTAATACTGCATGCGTAAAGCATGCTCCAACTGTATAGGAGTTCAATCGAACTGTGGAACACTTAAATCCAGATTTTGTACGTATCCTTCTCATTGGCTGAAAGTGTGAGGTTCGGTCGTCGAAATCCATGAGAAAAGCTGACAGATGAGTCTTGAGATTCTTGAGATTTTTTTGCTCTCTCTCTCTCTCTCTCTCTTGTCTTATGTTGTCGGTTCTGTTGCTACCCAGAGAATTATGAGACGAAAAGGACATACAAAAGAGAGAGAGAGGCAGAAGAAGCCACTGAAAACTATATAGCCATGCTCCAGAGCTCGCCAGAGGTTTTCGAGGCCGACCTTCGGTCAGCTCTCAGCCGCCATTCTTTCACAGAGCTCCGGCGACGGCCCCGCGCGCGTCCTCAGCCTCCTTACAATTGTCTCACACATTGCCGGCTGACCATAATACCACTTTAATAATCAATTCTATTCAATTCTTCATGAATGAAACCGGTTAAAACTTAACTAAATGTCCTCATTTAAATTGCAGTTAAATGATATTGATGCAACAGTTACCATTTCAGTTAAAACATTGCGAAAATTCCCCTTTCTAAATACGCTTTTTACATTTATTTTTATTTTTATTCCCCTCTTGGATTCTATTCTGACGGAACAGTTGTGCTCACTTAACCGCAGGCACGAATTCTTTGGTCTCTGCTTTCTCTAAAGGTCAATTTGGCCCACCTTTGGTTGGTCAGTGTCAGCAGCACAGTTGATGTTATCAGTCCAAAGGCTAATTCCTGTTGCCAGCCCTTTGGTCAATTAGGGTGGCCGCTGGATCGTTTCGGCCGGACTGAGTACGCGAGTCTGAATCTGTGGCCGTTGGCGAACTACATTTCTAATCTAGAATGTGGGCAGAGTGAAACCATGGAGAGTTAACTCGTAATTTTACTAATTAACTCTATAATATGTCTGTATAACTATAGTTTTCTTTGACTATGTATACATATATCTCCTATATGGACATATTGTAGTTTTAATGATAACTTCTAAAATTCAGTGCTCATCAATTGTCAAATTCTCATAGAAAAACTTATTCTCATGAAACGATGAGAAGTGATTGTGCGCTGTGTGCACTAATCCATCCAGCAACCAACATAGTAAATGTATACATATAATGTGTTCCCTGTGCAAGTTTTCCGACTGCTCCAAAGAATAAGCACTCGAATCCAAGGTAAACCAATTTTTGCTGAATTCTCCGAAACAGCCCTGCTAGGCCACTGCTAGGCCACAATTCCACTTTTAATGGTCTTGTGTGTGGAGCTATCAAAGCTCTATCTGTAGAAAATCATGAAAATAACATGAGAGAGCAGGGCAAGCCATAAAAAAGAAAACCCCTCGCTACCCCCATATGTACACACACACACAGAATGTATTATACATACACCTGAATTCTCTCCAGAGAGTGCAAAAATGCACGACAAGGAAAGCAACACTTAGATATCTTTTTCTGAATGCACATTTGGCAGACTCCTGGAGCCCTTCTGTTAAAGGAATGACGGATAAGCACAATTCCAATGAATACACAACAACTACTTACCTGCTGCACTCATTAAGGCTTCATACTTTTTCTCCCCTTCTACACTGCACAAAATTCCACAAATACACGGAATTCGTCATATGTTGATCGTTACATAAATCATATTTAATGTGGGTGAATTAATTCAATAAAAATATTTAGTAGAAATAGATGCTGTACTGAGAAATCCATAAGACTTTACGCATGAGCCATGTTAAGAAATATTATTTCCTGTTTCTACTAAAACTGTACTCTGGCTACCTGGACGAGTTCTGGAAACTAAAATGAGTCTTCTTTGACATTCGCTCTAAAAGATACATAAAATATGTATTAGCATCTCCTGATGCTTAACAATCTCACAAAGCCCGCAGCAGCAGACAAAGTAGACCACTTTTTTGACTGTCTCGTATTTCCAATTTTTTATGTGCTCACGTACTTGATCACTGTTGTACATACATACAATGTTTTAGCATCTACCTACCTATTTATCTATTGAGTAAAGCCATCAGTAGCTCTATTTATATTTTATTAAAGTAGAATTGAGTTACGCACTCTGTGTATGTAAAGTATAATAAATGGATGCCCCTACGTACAAGTTTACTGTTTATGTGTGTATGTGTGTAATGTGTACAAAATATATGGAGCATGGCCATGTGAATATCCAAATCAGGGTCCAGCTTGTCTAGTCTGGAAGTAGAGTATTTTTTTCCAAACGTACAGGTTTCGATTTAAAGTTGTACAAGTCGCCACACTACAAATCGCTACCTACAATATTAACTCAGTATTATAACCGGCTAACTTAAGTGCGTTTTTATACATTGGAATTAGTGGAGATACCTAATCATACAGTAAATCGTTCATTAAGGGCCATACACCCACCATTATTGCAGTAATGTCAAATTATATTTTGGAATCCATCAAAAAATATTGTGGGGGTAAAATTTTGATATTAAGGTGAGAAAGTGCGAATTTTTTGAAAACCACACGTGTTTCCCCTTTGCAAAAATTAAATCCTAAAGTCTCATATTCTGAACAAAGAAATACGGTAGCTTTGACGAAGCTGAAAGTGAATCGTTAATTGTGTGCACACCTGTGAGAAATTGAAGTGGGCTGGCTTGGCGAATTTGGCCATCGCAGTAATATAGTGCTGTCAGTAGAGAATCAGATAGAAAACTCCCTTAGGTTGCTTCGTACCATAATACATTTTTTATTAATATACAATTGTGGATGACATCTTGAAGCTGTGGTAAAAAAAATCATACCCAGTCCCAGTAATCGAGTGAGTCCAGTCAATTACATAGGAATAAATCTTTGCCATTGCCAATAGTACATGAGCGGAGAGATGCAAAGAGAGACTCATCTGCCAAGAGGAAAGTTTTAGAGGAAAAGCGTTGCAAAATGTCCATATAATTAACTTTCTATAGTGTCCATTGACGATATATAAATAAGAGACGATAATGTGATAACCACTTTTGCCCACATGTGTTTCAAACGCTGCCATGAATACTAATGACTAATACTTGACTTAACACACGTATTACAGCATTAGGTGCTAACAAAGAGATCGAGAGAGACAGCACTGGCCACACGAAATTAATCCTTTGCAGGTGAGAAATAGAGACAACTTTTACGGGTTTATAGGGCGACGCCAAACTGTCTGTGCCCGTCTGTCGACCTGAAAAAATCATCTTCAGTTGGAATACCACAAAAAATCTAAATGGAGAATGGAAGATTTAGAAAATGCTCGCGCTATAAACGCAAGCAAGCAAACGTGTCTAAGGTGGTCCTCGTTAATAGATCTATTAATCATACAAAATGTAGATGCAAATATAAATTCAAGTAAGAATCTACGATCACGTCAAGGTCGGCGTCTGTCTTTGTTCACACACGCTGATCTTGAATTTTAGTACTAGTTTTCCCAACCAAATTAACCTAATAGCCGTCTCTAGCCTCTGGAACCTAAAACTTGTCACTTTTAACTACTGCACAATGGTTCAGAATTTAAGTCAGTCACATTAGTCACGTTTCAGCCTTTCACGCATAGGAAGCGTGTACCTGCAATGAGAATGAATCTTGTTAATGGCAATCTTGTTAACGCACTTACATTTAGAATTTTACATAAGTAGTTTAGGTATGTAGACAGACATATTAGGAGCAGGTGTGTGGATGAAGGTGAGAATTTTTTTTCTTCACTCGCATAAATTGTAGTAAGAAGTGAAAAGGCACCGTCACCCCTATTAAGAATTCAGTACCTATATTTCAGATGGAGATAACATTCGAAATAATATTCCAAGTATTCCAAAACTCTTCTTAACCTACATCTTGTATTATTGTTCGTCATATAAGAATAAAGTAGAACAAAATATAGATTGCGAGAGAGTGCATGGTGAAATGAAGGAGAAAGAGTAATGATTAATAATAGTAATGAAAAAGAATTGATGGTCTGATGATAAAAAATATTAGATTAGAATTTAATAGGAAGACATGATGAATGCGTCTTCGTGAGAATTGCCACCACTGTTTCATTTCTCGTGCATTCATTTACTGGAGACACTGCAAATTAAGTATATACTGTGTTACTGTGTATAGGTATTCCCGAATGTAGGTTAACGCTGCTAGACTCTACAATACATGCACTGCATGTACCATGAGCGTACTCTTGATCTTCCTCAATGTGTAAAGGACTTCAAGGGCAGGCTTTCATGCTTGTCTTACTTATTCCTGAGGCAAGCATAATATCTCCGTCCGACTACTTACATGTTACATAATAATAGCGGATACATGCATGTATCCCAGCACAGTATAAAAAGTATAAAAGCCCGCTCGTTCTAACAACGATATACTGCTGAGATGTATTATTAAGATCAGAGATGATCATGAGGATTCCTCATGCGATCAAGATACAGTGAGGACAAAGGTGGATGTGTGAGATGCAAAGAGTTAACTAAATACACTGGAATCGTGATACAGCCGATAAACACTATGTAAGACCAGCTAAAAAGTGGAGCAAATAGGACTATACGCAGCATATTACGGTATAACATCCAAGTGTTTGACAAACGAGTCTTCAGCAGCCTTCTTTCTTCTGTCTCTCCAACATATTCCAAGTTCCAGCCACTTTTACAGTGTACTGTGTACGCGATGGGCTATCGCTTGCATTTTTGACTCTAGAAAATCCCACAGTCATCTCTCAGTGCGTATATTGTGCGTTTACTCGATTATGCGTAGTTGCCCTCGTTAAAGCTAAATTAGAAATGAAAATATCTTGTTTTTCTCAACCTTACTCTATTTATTATTATTTATACCCGTCGTAATATCTGTGGTAAGGTACCATCATTAATATTGGCATACATACGTTGCGACTCGACGTAGCCGTGTGTCCACTGACACTAATGTAAAGTAACATCCCTTGTCCTACACCAACCTTCCCTCATGTCAATGTGAAATATTGTATTCGGATGTGGTGAGAAAAATTTGCTGTTGAAAATATTCTCAGCTGGTTAAAGAATCCATTTATAAAAATCGGTGAGGTTGAGGTTGAGCCTTACATGGGATATTTCTCGAAGAACAGGCTACGCACTTTCTGCATTGTTAGTTTTGCTGAATGAGGTGCGTCAAGAAGTAAGAGAACAAAAACCGGCATAAATGAAAATGAAGTAGTGCCTGTGTGCATTTTTAGTATTCGAGGTAATATTTTCGCAGGTTAATTCAAATCAAGTTTAAATCAATTTTTGCTAAATAATCGCAAATAGAGTCTTAAAATCTTTCAAATCTCTTCAACTTTTCGTACAAACACACAGTGACGAAACAGTTACTTAGACTGCTTAATAAAAGCTGTAGATTGCATGCTTTGTGCTTCCTATGCGTATGTATGTATAGGGTAGACGTCATCGTACTTAATTGCAGTAGTAGTCGTAGCCAAGGTGTAAGCGTCAGAGCACGACCAAATCGACTCCAGCACTGACAAGGCGTATGCACTTGTTTGAGGGTAAAAAGAAGGGCAAAAATGTTGCGGCCTATAAAATGCTTGGCTAGGCTCGTTTCCATTAACATTTCCAGTAAAGAGGGAAGCCAAGTCAACTTCTGGAGAGAGAGAGAGACTTTTTCATGTATCCTTCTTGATTCCCGAGATGTGTTTGCGTACTCGGAAAGTAAACACATGTGATGACTATGACGTATAACACGTATAACTTGCGGACTGACAAAACTAGAACACATCACAGGTAGTATAAGTATATATACAGCTTAGAGGTAATCTATTTCATTTTTGCAATCATACATACGCATTTACTTAATAATGTGCTCAATGGGAAGGTTAAAAGCTTGTTGTTCAATATCATGATGCAGATGCATCTGTAGCACACTTCAACACCTTCTCTTCTGTGTATACTCGCTTGCATTGATATGAATGTGTACCTCGGAAATCCGTGAACTTGTTCATTCATTCTTCATCGAATTCTGTCGTACGAGAAGCGCACACCTTTTATTATTATCAGCGTCTAGTCAGTCTACTGTCTGCCTCCGCATCCTTTTCTCAAGTATTATTATTATGCAACAACATCATTTGCATCACAAACGTAGAATAAACATCCTCTACACGTTTACGCAGAATAATTACCTCATGCGCCAATAGTGTAGTGATTTCTACTTTGTGTGCGACAACGACTATTGCAAAAAATTGCACGCTTCAACCGCACGATTGGAATTTGGAAGCATTCAATTTTTGCAAAAGTCTTTTGGTACTTATTCAAATAATTTTGATTTTGGTCATTGATCGAATTTTACCATTCAAGAGCTAACGTTCCGTTTAAAAACTAGTTTGCAGAAAATTATTTCTTTGTTGCATATATTTAAATATGAAAAAAGGATTCTCCTGTGTCCGACGATTGAATAAAAAATAAACAAAACCTGAGTCTACGTGTTTTCTGCACTATTTACTACTTTACACCATACAAAAGTGAACGAATTATATTATGAAGGATAGAGCAAAAAATAAATAACAACCACAAGCTTTCTTTGCCGACATTTACAGTATATTTAAAACATACATAGTACAGACACCATGTAGGAAATCCCAATAACCTTTCGTATTCTTGAAATTCAAGATGTGACTGGAACTTCTAAGTCAAGAGAACTTGGTTAGTCCCATCAAGCATCCTTTACTGGAGTTAAACACAGTATTTTGCTGCGTTAATTATTATACATGTACAAAAGAAACAAAATTAACTCAAACAGGATCTTTAATGCAACACCCATGATTAGGAAATTCTTTAAGGAAAAATTACACTTTCAGCTAGCTATTTCCTGCTATAAGAAAGAATTGGTCTAAATTAAGTGCTTAAACTTGTTATACGTACTACCGACAAGACAAATGCAATAATGGGAAGAGACAGTTTTCGATAAAGTCGAGATATACTGGAGAAAAGCAAAGATTAGAATGGGAGGAACCTAACTAAAACTAGCCTCTAAACTCGCCACTAAAAGATTTAATGGTCGTGTCCAAAACATTTTTTAAACAGAAAATTTATCTCACACTAAATCTCAAAAGCTTTTTATATGTCGAAGGTTAGATACATAGGTAATACATATTTTATATAGGTACATACTTTCATTGTGGGCAGGGTTACCTACCCGAACCCTATTTCACCCACCCATCAGTCCGGGGGCGAAATATTAGAAACAGGAGAAAAGTTTACAAACCCGAGTTTGAACGACTTTTTCAGCCGCTGAATTCATTAAATCTTAAAAATTGTTGCAATCTTGAAAATTGCATCGTTGAATCCAATCTCCGGTGACACATGGCGACTGGATGGATAAAATGGTTAATCCTTTTTTTTCGTGCATTATTGGTTTTTCATTATATACTGAATTGACAGCATCAACAATTTGTCCACTGGGCGAATGAAATTGGATTAAGCCATCATTTCATTATACTATTATATATATACAATTTGACTGTCTCATTGAAATAATAATCTTTCCGGGGTCACACCTTTGGCCCATTAGTCGTAGGGTGTCCATGTAAAATAATCTATTATTGGCATTTTTTAAAACATTCAATAATATTTACTTCACAGCGCATAATTTTTGTTTGTTGTTTGGTTTTGTCTAATCCGCCTTACCTTTCGCAATACTTTCGCTCGGACCCTCACTTTTCCATAAAGTGAGGGTACCTATGATTTCATATTTTTACCCTCTGTTCAATTTTAAATGATAACGGTACCACCAGAAAGTATTGAACACAGAATTTCTTTTTGTTGTGGCAGCCGGGAATTCCATTTACAGACAACATCCGTATACTATATTTTTGCTTTATATTTTTAAACGTAAAAAATGGTATTTAACGCGGAATTTTATGGAAGTATTTATTTTTTCATTGTGAAATGAAGCGTTGAGTGAATTTCACGGTGTTTTCCTACCTAAAGAATAAAATACTAACCAAATTATACATAAATGCACCAGTGTTTAGCACTAATTACAATACGATGCTCCACAAACTCGACATTCAAAGTTTTGTTGAGGGTGAACAGAATGTGTAAAAGCTGAAGATCAAGGTGTCTGGCTAGCTGGACGGTTTTACATTAGGACTCCAAGGAAGTTATCCAGACATGTTTTATGCTTGATGAAAAACTGGAACGAAACCGTGAGTATACCTTGGGCAAAACCAAGTATTTGTAGTAGGCTCTTACTTGGTATTCCACTTTATTTTGTCCAGCTCTGTGGGCTTTTTGTTTCACTTGGCTAAGAAGTGCAACCGAAGCAACTACAGTTAGAGAATTAGTTCACTGTGTGTGTTTGTGTTATTGTATGTATGTACTTATATAGATTGTTCCCCTTGAATTAAGTAAATCCACACGGCAAACACCATCCCACACTATTTGGTGATGCACGACTGAGTTTTCGTTAAAAGTCACGCCAACTTTTACTGGCATTGCAATTTACCAAGAAGTAAATTTAAAAATCCCAACCAGTGTACATTTAACTACATATGCATATGTATTACTATTGTATGTATCGACACCGACTTTTAAGGGAATTCCATAAGCAAATTGAGCTGTTGATTATACCAGGGATTAAGTTAGCCAGTAGGTAAGTAAGGAGAGTACTTACGATTAGATACTTAGTCGTACTCGCAGGTGTACTAAATATTTTGATTCGCCTATCTTGTTACTGACCATATAAACACAATTGGTTTCCTCTCGTCCCGGATTTTGTTTCCACTCTATACATTGTATTGTGAATAGGTTGCGTGAGTGCTGTACATCAATTACATTCGCATTGCATACATAGGTATGTACAGGGTGCTTCTTGAAATCAGCCACTTTTTCTACAAAGAAAAAAAAGCTTGGGATCAGATAATACTTTTTGCCAATTTTTGAAAATGAAATTACAGTTTTCAGTAATTTTAACATTTGTAACGAAAATCACTGCAAAAAACTCAAAACCTATCACTACGAAAACAATTCTTATAAAAGCTCTTTATAAAAATGGTGAAAAAATATTCCAATGGATTTTGTACACTTAATTACATTTAAACAGTAAGTACATAACGACACTGGTGTTTCAAATTTAATGAAGCAGCCTGTTGCTTTAAAAATTGAAATATTGCTCAGACAAACCTTAGTTTTATAAAACACTACTTACTATACTTATCGGATTATTATTTAGTGTAAATTATAGTGTACAGGTAGGTATCATTGCCTTTGTTTGCTCAATGTACATAGTAATGTTCCGGGCTCCACTTAGACTGTAGCACCCATTGAGTGTATTAAAACAGCAATAAGCTCTTATTCATTACTCCTCCTACAGAGTAAATTATGTTTTAACTACAAAAATGACCTTTGAAAGAGATCAAAACGAATCCGGGTATACATCCTTTACAAAATCTCACATACTCTCATTAAAGATTCTCAGATTCTCATTGAACAAAAGGTAGAAGGTATAAGATTAAATACTCAAACAGGGTTTTTCTGACTCGCGTTTCGTTGCAGTCACTGCACCATTACTCTGTTTATTACTCATCAATAAAGTGAAATGTACTATGTACAGCACTCTACAATCAAAAAGGCATTTCACTTTTCAAACTGGTCACTTTCAAAATTTATATTCTGCAACTTGGTAAAATTGATCAATTATTAATTTTGACATATTAATAAATATGACATCTATTTTAGAGATAGAGTAGTACATGCTTATCAGCAGGGGCGGATCCGGGAGCGTTTTGAGTCAGATGAAACTTTCAAGGGCATGCAAACCAGAAATTCGACCCTAAGACCGTAAATATTTTGGTTACAATCACCTAAAATGAGTGCATAAATCACATTTTGGGAGGAAAGTATGTGAATATTGCACATTACAATATTCATATACATACTATTCCCTATGTAGTGCAATTTGATTTGCACTACATCTTACAGAAAAGAACCACAGGTGAATTTTTTGGCATTTTTGGCAAAAATAGCATTAATCTAGTGCGGGGCTAAATTTCGAGGGGGGGTTGATCACCTACAACCCCATGCTGGATCCGCCCTCGCTTATCAGTCGCGTACCTAGAAACAAGGGCGGGTCCAAGACTCAGTCGAGGGGGAGTTTGAGGCCAGAGGAAGCTTTCATGGGCACTACAAACAGAAATTGGTTCCGAAATTTTGGGGTTAAATTCCTTTAAAGTGAGTGCACAAATCACATTTTGGAAGGAAAATATGTGAATTTTGGACTACAACTTTTATAAAAGCGCCACAGGAGGAAAACCTTTTTTTTTGCAAAAATCGAATTATATCTAGTTAGTGCTTAGCAAAATTTCGAGAGGGGGTTTGAACACTTAAAACCCTAACCTAGATCCGCCCTTGTCTAGAAAAGTTGTTTGGTGGGAGCTTGGATACGCCCCTGATACTTGATTACGTACGTTTTTATTTTAGTTTTCTTCGAGTCACATATTTCGTTTTTTTAGATTATTAATTTGATTTCGAGCATAAATGTTACATTTTATAGCATCACATCGGCTTTTAGCCACCCGTTTTTGTGTGATATTCTAATCGTCGACTCCAAGTCCAAAAAGAATTAAAGTACCACGTTTATGAATTTTTAAGTATTTTATTTAATTAAAATTATTATATGTTACACTAATCCGAAGTAATTTCCCACAGCAGTAGAGTTTAATTGTTATTAATTAAGTTAGGTAGAGCGGCAGAGAAAGAAATCATTTGTAAGTACCTATAGGTAAGTCCCATTGTCCCATTCACAAGTATTTTTTGTGACCGCAGTCTGAGTAGATTTTGTGAAATCTTGAAAGGTAACACACAGTTAACAAATTTTTGGAACTTAAATGCGTCAGCTTCATCTATTCGACTTTAATAGTCTTTGTATTTGTGATTCTTCACATTAATTTTGTAAAATCAGACAGAATTTATTTTATTAAACGTACACAACTTTAAAAACATGTTGGCAATTTTTCCATGTTTTGAAATGTGAAGGTTGCACGTATAAAACTAAGTACCATCGAACTCTAAAATTACAACTGATTTCCACCTTGCTTTCGTATTTTTCATTTCTAGATATTTTATATACCTTTTACATATTGAAAATTTGTCGTGGCCAAAAAAATCAATTATTGTCATAATATTATATTTGCAAAATTATTTGATTTCGGTGATTTTTGGAATCTCCTCCCACTTTTGGATGATTTGCGGGACAATTTCCGCAATATGCGATGAAGGGCATTTTGGGGCCACATAACATCCATAAAACCATCCATATTCATCAATGTTCTTCAACCAGTACAGGTTGAACATTGCATATTCATAATATTATAGACATCTAATGCATTTGCTTGAAAAATACAATCTCTATTCGAAACACAGCCACCAGTAAATAAACCGTAAGGTCACCGCACGTGCGTATTATTTTCTGAGCTTATCAAATAAATTCTTATTATTTTGCATATATATATATATATGCAACAATATATTGGTCTTACATAATAGACCTAGCTCTAGCTCTATGATTTTTGGTGATACAACATGAACAATTTCATTTTCCAAAAAAATTGTCCAAATATTTGTTGAAAATTCACAAGACATTTTAAAGTTAAGACACGATTAAATCAAGACAATTTAATTTTGAATGATTTTGATTGTATCATTTCATTTCATAACTGAAAATTCAGTTTCCCCAAGCAAGTGTATAAATATATTAGGATTTTACATTAAACGATTATTATTTGTTGTACGTAGGTGGCCATCTTCCATGACAGAGCCAAATCACAGAACTGCACTGCTCCGCAGTCGATCGACACTTGAAGACACTAAGAGTTGAGTGCCCTAGGGCTCAATATTATTATGGTCGTCTTTATTTAAAAAGCAGCAATATTTTGGTGACATTCTCGCTTCGTGTTTTAGAATTAGACATTGACGATTAAAAAATTCTACGTGTTTTACAGATAAGTTTTCGAGTTTAAGAATAAACTTCATCGGTTGACTGTTTTTGAAGACTGTAAATTAAGATTTAATGTATTTCAAGTGCTAATCAGTTCAGTACAAATATTACAAAAACTTTGACTTTCAATTTCTGAGTATTATAGTCACATTTACACTTTACTAACAATCGTTTAGATATCTGCTAAAATCGTTAAAGCTTGTTATCATAAATTGTTAGTGTATTACCTCATGTCCAAAAATAGCGTATAATTCACAAATAACAAATCGTTCACTTTAAACAAACATTTTAACCTCAAATTAAACGTTATAAGGCTGAAAAATGACGACAAACGATTATTATTGCGGAAACAATACTAATGGTCAGGAGGAAGATGGCTTACTACCACCTCTGCGGTCTCCTCACATAAATGAAATTCCACCAGATCTTTTGGCGTTCATGCTAAAGTCACCAATTTTTGAAGAAATTCTAGCTCAACCTCATCGCCTGCAACAACAGATTCCAATAAATGGCCAGTCGAATGAAGGTAAAGATTTTTTTAAAGCAAGCTAATAAAGTCGCAATGTAGAATGTTAGTTGAGATGCGTCATTATACCTCGCCTCAGGCCTCAGTTGAGATGAGACAATACCTAATGTGTTATTATTATTAGCTGACTGCATAAGCTGCACACTCAGTATTTGAATAATTACTTCATTTGATTTATGTATAAATCATTGTTATTCAGGTAATCAAGGAGAAAATGTTACAGTTGGGAGGAGCCAAGCATCCAGAACAAATTCTTTGGATACCAGCAACATTTCAAATATCTCTTCGTCGCAAATCAAAAAGAATCAAAATGATCCTCATTCGTCTCTTGATCCTGCAAACGCAAAAGCTTCATTTCCGCGTTCTCCAACACAAGAATCAGGAGAAAATTCTACTAATGCGAAACTTTCTCCATTGGCAAAAGAATTCGTTCCGAAACCATACAGTTCAGATCAGCAAACAACAGAACTAGCTATTGCTTTTGCCCAAGTTCAAGCGTCAATGCAAAATAGTTTTTCAAATCAAAATAACTCACCACAAAGTCAATCTTTAAACGATGTAGACATGAGCACAGATTGCATACTCTCCACAGTTACAGACACAATCAATCAACTAACCGTGAACCCACCAGATTTTCATAGATGTGCTAAGACCACGACGGATGTTTTAAAGCGCTACTTGTTTGATGCAGATATTCTTGGAATTGTTGTTACCCTTCTGGTAGAACAGGTTAAATCCCAATTAGTTATTAGTAAAAATGTATTAATAATAATAACCATGTAAATAATTGTTAATATGTGGTTTTAGAGCATTTCCAACTCCAATTTCTGTTACTCTGGCGCACGCTTGTGCCAAGTATTACACAGAAATGAAATCAAAACTTCCGAAACAACTTTCAAAAATGTCCTTATCTCTCGGTATGATTTAATAGCCATTACTCTGTCTTTATGAAATACAGCAAGTCACAAGTACTATCGCTAAAGTAAGTAGAGGTTCCCAATAAATTGTACAAATGAAATGGTTGAGGCACTGCCATCCTGCTGGTATTTTATTTATGATGGAGTAATTTATAATGTCCTGTACTCTCATAAATTACTCTATCATAAATAAATTGTACGTTAAAAAAGGAAGGAACAAGTAATATCTTCACATGAAAGTGTTTACATTCAATATTTATTATATAGTACTGTGTCTTTTGGCAATTACATGTAAAATGTAACAGTCGTCATTAAATAAATGATTTCCCCCCTTCCTGCCATTAAAATAAAGGAATGGTACAGTAGACAAAAAAATGTTACTTAGCCAATACAGAGGAATGAGAGGAATCGGCATGTAAGGTATTGAGGAATTAACCTTTAGATGCAAACAGTGACAAAACATTCAATACATCCTCGACTGCAGATTGTTCCATATTTGCACTTGCCTTTTTTTCTAAAATTACATGAGGACACATAATCTCTACGGTAGGCTGCAACCTGCACACGTTCGCTGATTCCGTGAAAAGGAACCCACCTGCGTACAAAAAACTTCAGAAAGGAGGAGAACCTAAGAACAGCTATGCTATACATTATATGCTTGTGCAGAGTACAAAAGCATTATTATTATTGCAATAGGACAATTTCTTCTAATAACTAGGCGCTTATTTGATTTTTGTATAAAATGTTATTTACTTGCGATGCATCTTTAAGCTTACGATGGTACATGACTTTTAGTCATTTCATCAATTATTATTTTACAGGCAAATCATTTGTCCCCAGACATTTCATTCATTAAAACTTTTTCACTAATTTTTTCGAATGCACAATTCCTTTTTATAATAGTTAACTAGATACGAGGGTCGTTTTTTAAGTCTTGTCAGAGGTCAATTATTTCGAAGACGTGTTTGAAT
>JABASC010002164.1:0-18852 GCA_019776185.1 Plutomurus gul | reverse complement strand
TTCGGTTAAAAGTTAAAAGGCTAATGTGGGAGGTGAGAGCAATTGACTTGGAATTACATGTTGAATGTTGATTGTGTGCCGATCCCTTACAGAAGAAAGTGAAAGTGTATTTTAGTACACTGTTACATTGTATATACTGTATATGTATACTGGGCGAAATTAATTTATGATTGCGAGTCTTAAGGAGAGTCATCCTATTAAATTCTTCAGGTGTATGGTAATACTGGTATTACAGCCTGAGCGCATTTATTATGTAGGATCTCATCTTGTCTCATTTATCATTCGGCTAGGCATTGCTGGCCCACTGACACAAACATTAAAAAAGTCGAATTAAAAAACAGGTAAAATTCTCAAGTCCCGGATCTGAGGTCAAGAAATAGCTACGATGTTGTAACACAGACTCACATAACCCTCTAGAAATGTTTGTTGCAATTCTTCGCTACGGCCAACAACACCAACAACAATACAATGTAGTAATAAGTATGCAGCTGGGTTCTGACTTCAGTATTTGTAAAAACAAAGCGAAAACAAGTAACTGTGGCCTGGTGGAGTGCTGTGTGCATCCCACAGCCATTGAATTGAACAGAATGTATAGGCAAGTCAAGATTATGCGAAATAAAATGCATGTAAAATCTTAAAGTGGGTCATCATCATCACACTTAAGAGACGGTGGAATGATGCGATAAAGGCATTAGTAGAGAATGAGTTGAAGTGGCATTACAAGACGCGACGCGCTTGACTAGACTCGCCAGACTGACCAAACAACAACTCCATGCGTACCTTTGTCGTACCAGTCCAACGTATCATCAGAAATCACATCACAACATTTAAGCACACACTCCAACATGTAATCACAACAAAATCTCTAAACGTACATGCTCATATGGAGATCTGTGCCTATTTCCATTCATATTTGCATTTGTCTACACTTAAATGATCAATATGATTTGAAATTATTCATATTTTCCTTGAAGTAGAGATGGATCGATAGATATCATAGTCTACAATCATGAATATTGAATTAAAGGAATACTCAAGAGAGGTACACAAGTATATACTCGTATAATATGACAAGTGAAGTCAACATGACAAGAAGCAACTAAGCAAGTCAACTTCGCAGTCATGCTTTTCATGTATATACTTATTAGTTATGTTATTATGATCCTACGCAGATTGTTTTGTTTTAGTTTTACCATTCACTGTTTATTGTTCTTGTAGTTGTCCATCAGACTCACAAATGACTTGTATCTCTCTGTGTGTGTATATGGATGCACGCACAGTGCTACACAAAGCTTATCTCCCATTAACTTGTAACTATTTGGCCAATTTTGTTTAGAGGATGGATGATGGGAGTGTGAGTGGAGCGTAATGAGTCAAATGACTACATTACAAATACAATACAATCATCTAGTAGAGATATAGATATAGGTAATAAAGTACAGTTAGGCTTGCTGTATGTTATACTGTCATTCACTTTATTGTTCATTTATGAGTGTACGATTTGATTTTTGGCTTCGTTGTATTGTTGCTTTGCTGGGGCTTTCTTTTCACGATGATGCTGCTAAAGTTCGAAAAGCCAATTTAAAGTAAGCTAATTGACTGAAGTTGGAGACTGACCACACGACAGGAGGCAATGTCCATCAGTGCATAGTGGATTTGTGTGTGTGCAGTGAATGTGTGTAAGGATAGGACGAACCGAGTGCAGATTACAGCACTACTAATGAGTACTACTTTGTTATGGACAGAGGAGGAGATAGAGAATTCCACTTGTTTGTAGTCACAGTTTGCAACAATGGTAATTACTAAGAAAGTGTAATCAAGTTGGAGTAAATTGCACTTTGGCATCATGAATCAACGAGCTAAAAGGTGAGGCAAGGAAGGAATTATTTTCGAAAGGAAGTAAACAGTCAATAAAAGTTAGAACGTAGATGATTCATATTTGGAAGATGCATGCACACACTTCTGTGATATTCATTTGGCAAACGATTTGAGAGAGAATCTCTCCATTTGCTGCAAGGATGTTGTACTCGTTTGGCTTTTTTTTTTACTTTCTGCTTACATTATCTTGTCAGTCGCACGATAGCCATTTACATAGAGCTTGTACACAACATATGTTAAAATTATGATGCTTCCTTCTAGTAATTTTTCCCAGAAAAACCAGACGCGTCATTTCTAAAAAAATTATAATTAGGACTCAATAGATGTAACAATACTAAAATACCATACAGATGGAAGAATTTCATCTGTGCTCTGAGAGAGATTCTGGGAAATGTAGTAAAATTTTATTTAAGTGAATCAATTTCCGTCGAAAGAGAAATTGTACTAAACATTTATAGCGGACGAATCTTCCCACTAGAAATCCCTCCAGATCTTTTCCAAATATATAAATAGACGATACATATGATCATGGTGTAAAGTTCAACGAGTGGTAAAGTGTGTCTGTGCAAAAGTGTGTAAAAGTCTGAAAGTCTGGATTTGTAAACGGCAAGCAGTATGCATTACTACTACAACAACTATACATACGTAATAAACATTCTGTTCATAGTTTTCAATTTCAACTGTATGTTATATTATGGTCACGTTTCAATCATTCAGACTTCACCGAAACAAAATGTCCGTTAATAATAACGAATGTTTACATTGAGTAGGATCTGTCAAGATGTGCGAGTACCTACTTCAAAATAATACTTGGCTTATCTTGTAATACAGGGTATACGAAATGATCAGTTCTCTGGACTTTACCCTAAGATCGTTTCACATTTCTTTTGTCAATGGTCAACAGTATTGTGGATTTGCAAAGTACTTATTGTTTGTGCTACACAAAGTTGGTATCAATATTTTTATGTCATCTTGATATTAAACACTGTAACTGACTACGCAATATATTGCGTAGTCCCTATATAGTACACGGGTATGTGTACATACATATGTAGGTATTGTTGCTTACGCATAGTGGTACACAAACTGATAGCAAGGAAGCCGTAAAAAAAATCTATACAGATTCAGATAAGTACACAAATAAAGCACCTGTTTATTACTTATTGTGCATCCGTCAGTTCGGAATTTTATACGAATGAGTCAGAGCAGTATAATTGTTTGCTGTAATCACTGTAGCAAATATGTAAATACTAATTTCGTAGATTGACATAAAAAATCCAATTAAGGTAAATACTTACTTGTGTACCAGGTAAAGCTTCCAAAAATGCATTGCCTCCTTTTGCAAGATTCGCTCCCATTTGTCTAATTCGTCTTTAAAAATACAATTGCAAAATTTCTGTCTCTTGTTGATTTAGTCAGCAAATGGAATTCCCTATTCCATCTCCCACACACACTCACAACTTCATTATAACAATGAGATGCACAAAAACTGTGGAAATTGATTCCGTAAGCACTGCGAACGGAAAAACACTATTTCCTAAACGTCTACTACAACTACTTACACACTAAGTTCTATATCAAACTATAAGTAGAACAAAATAATTCACAAAAATTTCCTCAAGCTGTTCTAAAAATCTCACTGCCTCTTCTCCTTTTCATTGCATTTCCTTAGGCATCTAGAAAACAATTCTGAAATCCCTCCCATGCCCTCCAAGGTCCGCGTCAAAACCATCGAACAATCTCTACACACTTGTAGTATTTCGAATTACTAAATCCTCGTGATTTGTCAAGTCATTTTTAGTGCAATACTATTATTTTGTTTACAACCAGTCAATAACACAAAGTACATTTATTATTACTTGTGTGTGTAAACGACAACTCACTCATTCACAGCCAATTGCACTCACAAGGGAAATTTATGTGACAGACAGAACTCCTTTCCTTTGAGTCTTACGATACTTAATCATTAATATCGCAGCCAGAAGATACATAAACGAACAGAGCCGATGAGGACAGAATGCATTTCAGTTGGAGGTTGGATTCTCCGTTAAATCAGTGCACTTGTACAAAGAAAACAACACGATTGAACTTTTGACCAAGCCAACAAAACCACAAGTTTCAATTTAATTCAATTAGCAGAGCCAACGTAGTTTAAACTCTCAGTAGACTCGTCTGCTTTGTAATCGACAGCAGCGGTAGGAACATGTTTCCGATTTCTGCTGGTGATTTGATTTGAGCTTTACGATTTACTACGATTATGTAAATGCCACACGAAGAAATGTTTGATTTGATTGTCCCCTGCTTCACTCATACAAAGACAAACTCCAGCCCCTGTCCATTCTTCTGTAGAGTTGCCTCTGGTCTGCAATGAAAATGGTGGTAAAGCTTAAGCTATCTAACTCGACAACTCTTCGAATATCTGAATGTATGGTGGTTGTTTATTTTGCTTGGTTTCGCTTATGGGCTCCCTATTATTTCGATTGTATATCCACCACTCTCTGTACGTACGTACTACTACATACTACTATGTATATGTGTGTGTGCAACGTAATACACAGCAGTGAGAGAGCCTTGTCTGTCCTATGCCAACCTGACTACGTTCAGATATTCGTCTGTATGGAATAATCCTGTGCACTGTTCCTATGTTGTTAGCACATCCAAGTATTATTATCTCTCTGTATACAAAATGCCTGTTTAAATGCTTCTATGTGTACTACCACTCGTACATAGTACAACATATTACTACTTTGTGTGTGTGTGTGTGTATATAAGTACGTTCAAGCAAGCAATCCACTCTTGCCAGGATTTTAGTTTGCTCTCTTGTGTTGTCAGGGTTGCTGTACTGTTGGTGCTGTAGGTTGGGACACGGTGACGCCATACCCGCCCCAGATCTGGCAACTTCATTCCATTCCACTCTCGCGATCGCCCTATCCGTCCTATGCATTCAACCTATCTTTCTCACTGCCATGCCACATACGTGCACTAATGTTGAATTTAGTAGATACGAATCTTGTACTATATATATATGAATGTATCTCTGCTACCAGCACACACAAGTTAATGTGCTAATAGTCAGAATTCTTCTATTGAATTCTCTCAGTCAGTCTAAACTTCTGAGTATGGGGTTGGTTGGGTGGATTTGCCTATGGACCTTTTCCATACAAAAATACCTACCAAAAATTCTATGAAACCTTAAAGCTCTAAGAATTCTCAACCAAGGCAAGACAAATCTAATCTCACTGTACTACAACATAAACCCTAGCAACTTTATACTACATACATACCACTACACAATTCTTACTACACAAGGTATACACATATACCTTGTACATACATTCACTGGCATCTTTCGTATGAAAATGTATGGGACAAAGACAGGTGCAGCATTAAATTCTACTTAACAGACAAACTGAAAAGACTAATCCATTACATCATGAAATCGGAAAATTTCACATCTATTTTCGTCCTCGAGGTTATTACAATCTAAATTGGAAGTTTTCGGAAACTTTGGATTTATAACAATTGAAAATCGTAGAAGAACTAAAGATGAGATTGTGGAGCTTGTAAGTTATTGGTTTAGATTCCCTTCATACATTGCGAGGGTCGTCGTGGGGGCCGAAAGTCTCTGAACAACTTCTCCATTATTGGTATGCGTTTATGCGTAGCGTATAAATCTATGCTGTTTGTATTTTCACTGCGTGTATAGGTACATGAAGGAATCTGCATTGTGCGTATATTCTGTGCACCTGTTTTTTTTAAAGCACAGCCCCACTCTTTTAAAATATTCACGTTTCATTTCATAGTAAGAAACTAAGTATTAAAGTAACTTCATAATGCAAAGGAAAATAATTTCAGCTTCTCATTTATTACACGGTAACAGCTATAAATTGTTACTATTATTGTATTTGAGAGATTTATTTGCTTGTATTAGTATACTACACAACTGTTTACACAATTAGGTACATCTGGAGAGATGATGATACACAAAGAAAAATTGCTAATTCTATAGCCACTTAGCGACCATCAGTAGTTTCATTTCATGAATTTATTGCCGTGTCCATTATTAAGTGAAGAAGAGATTTGCCTGACTATATACAGTATTTAATGCTCTTCATTCAAGTTGAGGCTGCTCAGGGACGATTACAAGTTCCTGTCTATTGTAAAATACGAAAATAACTTCTATTCTCTCTTTCTACAGTTTCGAAAGTTATATTGGCTTTTATTTTAGGCTGTTTGTGTGTGCTCTTGTACTTACTGTCTGCGTGAAGTAAATAATTTGATAGCTCTGCACCGTAAGTACATCTGAATGGCATGTGTATCTTTGTACTTTCATGTATGTATCAACTGTTTATTTGTGTACCTGTTACAGTTGCACCATGTAATAATGTACAACAGAGAGTGGGAGAGAGAGAGAGAGAGAGATTGAGAGATAGAGAGGTAACCAGAAAATGAATCTTTGATAGAATGAAACTATTTGTCGGACTGGTTTGGTTTTCATACTCATCACTGCATGGTCGATGCAGTGCGAAGCATCCTTATTTGTATTATTAAGTGATAAGAACGCTATAATAGAAGGGAATCAAGGCTTAAGTCAAAGAAACTTATATAGAGTTGTCTTTGATTCAAGTGTGTGTATAAATAGATAGGTTGAGGAACTTTTCCACGCCACTATTCTGCTGGGCTGTTGAATTGAATGATTTGCGAGAATGACTACAGGGAAGAAATCGAAAATGAAGTTATCTTCATTTCAGGTGTAAAGAGCTCGTGCACTCGTTCACAGTAGGGGCAGCAGACCATACCGTATCGTAATAGCACAGGAGCAATCCAGTTCAGCTTTAGATTAGATACACATTACATACAAACTGCCTACATACATATAAGTTGTAGGTCTCACAGAGAAAATAGGCGTTAAGATATAATTCCTCATTAGGGACTTAGTACTACAAGGCCTATGGCACAGAATTCGCTAAAACACTTCCACCACAAGTGAAGTGAATAAATGCTACAGTAACTTTGTACACACGTAGACATCAGAGAGTAAGTAAGTATGTGGAACACATTCGATATAGAAATAAGATACAATCACCGTGCTATATTAGATTACTGTTATTACTATACTAATACGTAGTAATAGGTATGCACATTTTCCCCTAACGATGTCTTCTCTCATCGAAAGAGGGTTAGCTTGGAATTACATTCATCATAGCTGTCCATTACCCTTATTAAATGTAGTGGTTGGTGTTTATTTGTTTATTAGTCACAATGAAGTACCTCTAGGTGTCTAACTGACTTGAATGCTATTAAAGATCTGTCAGATCTGCCGTGTAGCTAGTTAATCCTCTTCACAAGACAATTAGGTTGAGAGGAAAAAACGATGTTGTCCACAAGAGAGTTTTTATTAACGTAGTCTCCAAGTAAATACAGATATAAAAGTTAATATTAATACAAAAAAGTGTGAGAGAACGAATGGAGATGTTCACAGAAACTTTGTTTTCGTGTGCTTATAACATGTACAATAGTTTTAGTTGTTGGGTAGGCTCCTGCTTGCTAATATAGGATGAACGCACAATATCGTTTACGCAATAATAAGTATTGTCTGAAAAAGATCAGGAAGAGTTGTGTACGAATTATGTATATGCTTTTAGATAAACTCCTTATTATATTATACTGCTAGTCGCTATCAGCTATCAGCTATACGTGGACATGATAATGAAAGTCGTGTTAAGTCTTGTTTCGTATGCACTTTACATTTTACAAGAAGTAAGGAGACAATTTTCAGCAATTCCTTTTATGCTCATAAATTACAGTTTCGCATGCAAAGACGGATTACTCAAGGCAAATGCATAACAGTAAAAGCTTTATTGTCTAGACATCTAGATGAGACGATTTTTTTGTTGCAGCAACCGTAAGTGCGTTTAAATTTCGAGATGCTACAACAAAAATTTAAGATGCACATATGCGGCAGAACTACAAGTAATAAAGTGAGCTGATGTGCAATAAGATTGTCCTTGAATCACAAATTGCACATACTACATTGCTGAAACTCCCAAATTTATTGCCGGCGTTATTGAGTTATGGATATTTCTATAAAACTGTACTTACAAATAAACCCTCTAGTCCCAGAGATGGAAACATTAAATATTCGTACTCTAAAGTGCAAATAACCATAAAATGTCGATTTAAAGTTTACTGATGGTTAATATTGAAACGATTAAAACACAAAGTGAAAAATGGACACTTGATATTGGAACAGCATTTTAGTATTGTAATGAGTAATGACAAATCAAGCGTATAACTTAAATACATATCTATATGTAGAATATAGGGAGCAAAACAAGATAAATATTTATACATTTCCCCAGAAAAATTATTGCTGCTGAGCACATTGATGATTTTTGTGAATACATTTAATAAAAGTGGTTTAAAAATTTAATCCTTGGAGAAAATTCATCCATGCAAACAAAGATAATGTTTTTTAACATTAAAAATGATTTCAAACTATGAAAACACCTTTCCGTTTTTCCTAATTATTCGTAATATTAATTTATACAATTGTGCAGATATATCCACTAACAATTATTTCAGGTTTAAGCTTTGATTGTAAACAAGAACAAAAATTCATATTGGGAAGAGCTCTACCATTAATATTACAACAATTTACAAATTCCATCGAGACATTTGTTTGCAGTACATTGAAAATCTGCCCGACAACTTTCTCCAGCATTGGCTTTGCAGAAACCATGTGAACATTTCCCACCACAACAATCCGTCGAGTCTTTACAGTCGAATACTCCATTCGAGGGATTACAGCATTTCTCTTGAGTACACTGAGTATTCATACAGCTTTTGGAGCTGCTACATTTTTTCCCACTACGAATGTAGCAAGTTTGTGTGCTCTTGTCGCAAATACCGTCGTCGCAGCAGTGGGCATCGCTTGTGCAGGGTGAATGCTGTCTTCCTGATGGTGTGGGAATGCAGCAAGTTTTATTTACACACTGACCGCTCATGCAGCATTTGCTTTTACGCAATTGTCCGCCTACTGACTTCCTTTGAACATCTTTTCCGGGAGCAGGTCTAAGGTTGTCTTCAAGTTGACCTTCACGCTCGCACGTGAATCCTGCACGGAGGCATCTCCCCTCTTGCTGATGATGATTTCGAGACATAGAATCCCAAGAGTCCACCTCCTCAGGGTCCTCAACTTCAAGAAATGGTCGTCTGTGAGGAATTTCCCATCCAAAGTTGTCGTCTGCAAATTCCCAATTACTGACCTCCTGATTCCAACCATTATTATATGGATCACCCTGATTGTCGTGATTCCACCCGCCACTGTTAAATTCTAGGTCCCACACATGGGGTGGAGGTCTGGGTCGTCTGTTTTGGTTGTATGGAGGAGGTCTTGGTCTTCCGAAGAGCGGAGGTCGCGGTTTGTCGTGTTGTTGTGGTGGCCGTTCATTGTGATGGTTTGGGGGCCGAACATTATGTGGGGGCCTTTCATGGTGATGGTGTGGTGGTCGATCTTCATGATTTTCAAACGCTTCAGAACCAACAGTCCCAGCCAAATTAAAACAACTGAGAAAAACACGAAAGAACTTTTGAAATTCGAATTTTTTGGATGCGGGCTTGTAGCTTTTTAGAATTCTAATGATTTCTTGCATTTGTTCTTCGGTGAATATGAGTTTCATTACGCCTGCTGTATCACTATGTTGTCCAATCCTCTCCTTTTCTTCCACCACCATGTCCGACTGACAAAAACTGGTTGACAGTAAAGTCACAGTCAAAATGCAAATAGATAAAACTGATGAACTCATTCTAGACTGGTTTAATGATAATCTCAGTCAAATGATATGAACTTGCAGTTTCTTCTAATCTAGATTATTTAAAAAATTATTTGCTTGTATTAAAAGTTCAATGGAGCGGTCAAAGACATACACCTGCACAAAATGGAGTTGTAACAGACAATGACTAAAATAATGTTGCGGACAGTGAATGAAGCTTTCCTTAGGAGGTTAATGGACAACAATAAAAAGGAGCAATCCCTCTAGTCCAGCCATAGAAATCGACACAAATAAAGAAGCGATGTGCACCAAGTAAAAATGATAGCTTATAAAATGCTTTTCAATACATACATATATCAATATGTTATATGTATGTGCTGAATAAGTTGTAAATGAGAATGTATTTACCACAAACTGAATGCAGGTGCTTTATTTTATGTCATGTACAAAAGTTTCAGAATGTATTTTAAGAAACTCTGCATTGAAGTTTTGACCTTTTCTAAAAATAAGCCATACAGGAATATTCGAGTTCATTAGACATAGTTCATTAGCAAATACCTAGACATACAATATATTTACCTTCAATCAATATACATTTGTCGAACAGGTGAAAAATTAATAGATTGGTACTAATTGTAGAATTGTGTCCTCGGGGTGAATACTGTGCTGTAGGTTGTGTGCAATTTATATTTATTGAAATATGAATTTGATGCTGAGTGAGACAAAAGAATGAACTTTGAAAATTGATGTATCAACATTCAAATTATTCGTAATTATTCGATAAGCAATTTTTTTAATTGAATAGTTTTGTACAACAACATACTTAAGATGAGAGGAACAGTAGAAATATCTAATACAATTACTTAATGTGTAATGTAAATAAATACAATAAAAATTAAGTGGCGATATTGAGTACAAATATTATTACTCAAAAATTAAATGAACACACTTCCATCCCCCCGTGTGGATAAAGAGTGGAGTTACATATGATCACACTCCGACATGTCATTCTAGATTATTTTTTATTAAAATATGACGTAACAATACATTAACTGTAACCTATTCAGATAATTCAGTACTAAATCCTAAAGAAAATGCATTTATATACTGTATAATGTTTCACTGCAGTTATATGTCCAATTGGCTTGAGGATGATCCCCGAAATATTTGTAGCAACATAGTCCTAAAAAATTATTCTGTAAAATATGTAGCTTTCTTTAATTGCTATTTATGATTGCATACGCACAGACGTATCATGGATAAGCACATCTAGAGATGGTTTTACCGTCTTGTGTCCCCGCAACACATCTAGATCCGCTCCTACAACAATATGTAAATACCTGGATCTGAGCACTCGGTGCCGAACGTGTTTCCAAAACAGCATTTACCCGGGGGAGCCACCGGAGGATCCCCCAAATAACAAAAGTCGTTGATACATTGAGAATTAGTGGAACAAGCGACTGTGCCCGCTGGAAACTTACAATCTCTGCCACTGCTGCATATTTTACCATTGCAACAATCCGAATCTCGTGTACACTTACCCTGAGCTAACACTTCCAGTTCTGGGCTGCTTGTATCCAGACAGCAAAGCCCAATGGAGCAAGACCCACTGGCGCATTGTGATGCACTGTTACATAGTGCAGAATTTGGAAGTAAGCAAAACCCATTTGGACTGCAAATGCTTTCTCCACAACAATCATTTTTCGTAAAACATTTAAAGAGGAAAGTGAATCTATGCAACAACGACTTTAAAATAAGATTTTCCGTAACATTCCCAATTCCTATTACACGGGCTTCCACTTGGCTTCAGACAAACTTTGTAGTCTCGTTCGCAGAGTCCGTTGCCGCAACAATCGTCGTTGTTCTTACAAGGTGGGTTTTCCGCTGTTGAAGGAGTTTCGATGCAACATTTTCGGTCTACGCATAAAAATCCGTTGCAACAGCGGGAGTCTCCAGAAATTTGCTTCACGTCCGAGGAAATAGGAGGATTTTCTTCTTCATCACTTGCTATCGCATTTCTTAACGTATTAGAGCCGAGGGGGCACCTCCAGCCTTTAGGAAGACAATTCGGAAACTGCGGTTTAAAAATATTCGGTTTCCCTTCGAATGGCAAGTCAAAATTGATATCTAGTCCTTTGTGTGTGTTATCTTCTTCATGAGTGATGACGATGAGAGGGCGCTTGAAATCTTTTGAGTCTGTTGAACCCATTCCTTCCATACCATTCTGAGAAGATTGATTTAAAGTTTCTTCCACTATCAATGATCCTGTGCAATATGTGCACAAAAGTGTCGCCACTACTAATACAAGTGAAATGTGAACCATCTAAGAAATAAAGAATTAATATGTATATAAGTATATATACTAGTACACATGGAAAGTGATACATTAAAAATTTATGTACATATGTTACAAGTTACAATTACATTTTTGTGAAAGGAAAATACTCAGACTTTTTTTTTCAATCAAGCACTTGATGTCCAAAACTTATTTACGTCCAGTCTATTGAGAAAATTTAATTTTGTGAAGATCAAGTATCCCAACTGACCAACTCACGTTTAGCACGAATTATATCCAGCGCCATTTACCACACAAATACATAGTAATTAAAAATACTCACTGCTTATTGTAAACTGTTGGTAGATACGAAAGAATGAATAGGGGATAGGAGCAATAAGGAGCATGTTATCAAAAATTCAAGTTAAGATTTCTGTCTTTTGAGAAAATTCGATTGTATGGAGAAGGTACAGCATTTCTTAAAAGCTTAAAGCTTTATTTAAGGCCTACTTTTAAAGAAACTATTTTTAATTTTGACCCTTTTCGTGCCTTCATGTACATACAAAGCAAGCTTTGCATTCTAAAGTCATATGAAATTCCATGTAATTCTGTAGATCTATTTTCAACTTTTGTTAGCTTTGCTTGTGAAGACAGGAGACATATAACCTACGATTAGCCAGACCTGTGCCTCAATTACATCCACATCACAAAGCTTTCACATCCACATCACAGAGACACATATTCTGTATGTGTCCATTCCACTGCTTTTTACTAAACGAAATCAGGAAACTAATTTGAGTACTTATTAAGCTACGTATGCTTGTCCTGCTCTGCCATCGTTATTTATTACAAAACATACTAATAAGGAGAATAAGTAAATAGTACAGTTGAAGTTACCACTTCCAATCCAATCATTCTAAGCTGTAGGATATCACAAGCTTGGATTGGCAGTGTACAAAGAAATCATTCTTTTTAAAGCCACGAGAACCATGCAATTCTAATAGGTCACTACTAATTAGTTGATAAAGCACTGATTCTAGTAGTACACGTGAATGCAAAATGGGAGAGACGAAAGCAATGCATTTCCTTTTACTTCTTCATCATTCCACAGGCCATATATGGTTTCCAAAAAGTCAGATGCCCATCAGGAACTTTGTTTGGCGCTATGTGTGTCCTCTTTCACGTCTGTGATGATGATGAGGCAGATCTGCTGGTGTTTGTTACTTATTAACATAGTACACTCACTTCCATTCTAACGCACGGCACACTTTCTAACTTCCCTAAGGAAATGAATACGTGCCTTCGAGTAAGAACGAACTTCTTAATTTTTAGGTACGAATAGAATACCTAAAAGCACATAGTTCTTGTGCTAAATATGTTTACGTATTACATGATGAAGAATTGTGCTTACCAGGAATCACACGTACATATAAAATTTATTAACGTAGTAACTTAATGTACTCCTTCATATTTGTCATCAGCAGAGCAACATGAGTTCCTATTAACCTGTCACTTATTAATTATGTTGTGTGATCATTTCATTTACTTACTTGCTACTCGTACTACCACTCCTGCTTCAGGAAGAAAAATTGAAACACATTTATCTTAAGTGAATGCTATTCGTGTCTTCTGTATATAGAATTATATTCTCTGTTTGCAGATCCACGACAGACATTGTTCATTGTTGTAATATATGAATTCGTAGAACACTGTTACATCCACCTAATACTTAGCAGTATGAAAATAAAAAGTTCAACTCCTTTTTTGTTGTCATCGTGCACGGTAGTAGCGTAGGCAGTAGCCGTTAACAATGAAACAATTCTAATAGTTTGTGTCTTTATAGCATTGTGCTTGTGGAGCAGACTCGACTTGACTCTGACATTCACTCGAATAAAAGCCTCCACACAAAATTTTTAGTATGTCTGCAAAAGTAAACTTTCCCTTCACTCACTCAGTCATTCAGCCAGACGCACAGACATAAAGTTTAATGGGCATTAGTGTCGAGATTGGAAATTCGTCCGAGAATGGCATATTTACTAGGTACAAACATATTTTCCGTTCAGAGCGTCGTCTTTACAATAAAGGAGTGGATTGACTTACCGTGCTCGTATCTCTATAAAGGCTTATTAGCCTTTTGAACAGGACAAGACACAAACTGATATTACCAACAACGATTTCCATTATGGTCATAGGAACAGTAAGAGCGATGCTTGTTTATCATCTGATGTGGTAGTAGTAATCGTACAACTTACGGCGCTGACCAACTACTTCACATTACGAGAGATAAGGAATAGTAATTGTACCACACACTTTTGCTTGTAGACGGTTCTATAAGCTACCTGCTCTCTTGATAGAAATTTGTTTTAGATTTGTATGATATATATACTTTTTACACACCCATAAGTCATAAGGTGGAATTACATGGTCAGGGCATGTCATGTCAGGACAGTCCAACTATATTCTTCTGAAGCCAAGTCAGTAGATCACTACTGTGATCACAATTTGACTGCACGCAGTTCAAATATAGTAATATGCAGTGTACACTAATGTGAGAGAATGAAAAATGAACACTGTGTCTCAACACCTCTATCTCTATATCATAATGTATTTACTGCAGATTAATAATGACGGAGTAGTCGTGTAATCATAATAGCAGAACTTTTGTGGTGATGTAATTACTAAGTCAAGGAGAATATTACGCAGGCTACATTCTAACATGTCTCTGTCGGCATACTTGTATTACTTCGTAGTTAGGACTAGGAATGCACACTGTAGACAATTACCGTCTCACAGAGTTGGAATTCTTTTACGTGATGTCGATAAAATATCTTGTAGGTAAAAATTATTCACATCAAATGCTATTGTTGTAGCCGTATCTTTAAATAGCAAGGTTTTTTGGTGGATGTTGTTTGTTGGATATCTTGCCTTGTGTTGGAATTCTTGAAATCTCTTCTTACAGCACATGTCTGACCTGAGCATTACTGTAAAACTAATTTTCTCATTTACATGCACGTATTATAATGAACAGCTGAGTGAGAAGCGTCAAAATATACCGATCGCTTGTACAGACTTTTTATCCTCCATTTTTACGATAAATAAAATGAAAAATGAAGGAGAAAAATCTTCGGACGTCCCCACACATTTCTCTCGTTCTTAGTAGTTAGCGGGGGGTAATAAAATGTTACACTCATTCCGTTCCATTTCATTAGTTTGACCAGAAAAGATTATATTAAGATTGTATATGCACATAAATTAAAGTCTGCTCGCTCTCTACTCGAACATTTACAAGACGCATAAGACTGGAGTGAGGTTTTTTGCATTGTTTACATTGTGCTACTTACTACTTGTAGGTATACAGGCATACATATAATAATAATATATGTTTTAGGACCTATCCTCCCTTTTTCATTGGCAGATTTATGGAAATGTAAAAAAATAAGGGCTAGGTTTGCTTTAACTGTTTGAGACTAGATTCCTTTATAAAACATGAGTTTATTAGTTTATCTTGTTAGACCGAAAAGAATTTATTGCCGATTGTAATTCTTCAATGCAGAAGTATAAGTAAAAGGCGCTATTAGGGAATAATACGCACAGTACTTTGTATACTCTAGGTACAGTAAAATCTTTGGTTGGCAACCCTTGTGCGAAATCTCAGTGAGCATAAGTGAATGAGCTTAGTTAACGCTGAAAAGGAAACTCCCTTTTCTTATGTTTACGTCTGCTATACTCGTATACACCTACTGGCTCCTTTACACACTGCACACAGCACATAACACAGTGCAATATATGGACGGAGTCCTTTATAATTCAGTCATGGATGTTCGCACAAATTTTTTACACACTCTGCACTCGTTTATATGGGAGAATTATTAATACTGGCTTAGATACCAAGAAGCCGTATTAGACTTGAACGAGGCGGACACTGTCCCTTTCAACGTTACGTACTTTGAATCTGCTGCGAGAGTGTAATCATTTTTTATTCTCTGTCGATCGTAATCATTTCCACTATATCCTACATATTACTGTGACTGCACGTGGAAACAACAAAGTCTCTTCTCGTCATAGGTCGTTCCTACAATATTTCCTAGATGTTCGTTTACTTATTTGTTCAGAGTGCATGTAAGTTGTCTTTATTTTGTCTGCACTTGAATACATGCATATAATTACGTTGACTTGGAGCCTCCCTCGTTTCCGCATTAGATAATACTGCAGTAGTAGTACAAGATTGACTATGTATCTGTTTATTGACTATGCTGTAGTGGTACACAAACATCATGTACATATATATTACTTATGTTAGGTAAGATATTTTCCATGCTGGTTCTTCTGTAAGTTACTTCTGTGGTCTACTTGAGCAGTGCGCATTCCATTGCAGGTGACTTCCGTTTCTGTATGAATGTATTCTCACTGTATTGTTTGTGGTTAGACAAGTACCAGTATCAGTGCAGATTTATTTTAAATTAATTACCACTGCTTTACCACACAAAAACGTCTGCCTGCATACTTGCAATCGTAATCTCAGGTGTAATCTCTAGGAATGATTAAATTAAGATTTCTATTGGCATCAATAATTTTTCCTTTTGATTCGCTGCAATGTACATGTCAAACACGGCAAACAGTGAGGCTATCTCTAATTATACACGATGACTCATGCAGTGACTTACTCGACTGACATGACCTTGCCTCATGATAGATCCAAGTTTGAACTGAAATCACAAACACAGAGGTCCGCAGAATAAATGAAATTGATTGAGCGACTGTGCTATGTAAGATTAGATACATGAAAAACAGGATAGGCGTGGGTGTTTTCTTTCCTTTGCAAAGAGAATATCTGAGACGTCAAGTTCGCTTGCGTTTGTTTGATGTAACTAGAGGTTGTGTTGTCAGTGCATTGTAAATATACTGATTACAATTCTTAAAGACGCATATTAAGTCTATTAGAAGACACGCGGGCGTCACAATGTATGAGCAAGAAATCCAAATAGTGCTGACGCACACGAATGAGCATTAGTTGTGGATAGCCAGCCAATTTATTCACTTCATCAATGATATGTGCATACAAATGAGAAAAAATCAAAAATACAAACTACTATGGGCATACTAATTCTAATAGCAAGATGTTCGATGTTCGAATGCTGTCAATATATATTTAGTTGCAACTCCTAACACTGCAAAACCTAAAGACGTTCCCAGTGCAGAAAAAGTAATTGTTAAGGCATTATCCAACAATGACCCAAAAATGCATCCACCAACAGCCAGACCGACGATTGCAAAAATTCCAGCTACGGTATAATAATCTTTTATCTGAAACAGATTATGCAATCATTGTTTAATTAACATTTCACGCTCTAATTAAGATTACCTCTAGACGTGAATAATTAAGTATATAATCTAAAATATAGTGACTAGTCTGCACTTACTTGTGTGCTGGTAATCCCTTTGTAGTCTTTATCTCCAGTGATCCAGTATTTCACTTGGTGTTCGCAATTCTCCGTTGTCAGTACATATGGCCACAAATTACCGACATCTTTTGAAGCTCTTTCAACTATAAGTTGTCGTTCTCCATCCGTAACATCTGTTGGCCGGTGGCCCACAACATCTCGGTCAGTGACGACATCGGACAACAAATCTTGTCGAACCAATGTTTTCCCTGGGAACAAACTTGTCTTCTTCACTTCTGCCACGTGGATTATCTCTGAATTTCCTATGTAAAGAGCGACGTGAGAATATCCAGCAGAGTCTGACTTAATCCACACTTCATCCCCAACTTTTAGTCGAGGAATAAAAGTCTTTTCGTCGTAAGGATAAAATTCTCCCACACTCCAAATTTCCCAAACGAAAGGTGTAAATTCCCCAGGCACTACCTCTCCAATTCCGGAGCCGTTGACGTCATGCATTTCAATATCTTTTTCCATGATATAAACTTTGTTGCTAGTAAGTAACTCAACAATTGGCAAATTTCGAAAGTTGGTTTGTAGAGTTAGAAATTTTAATGTTCAGTTAACACGGTTCATATATTAAAATGGGAATAGCCCTATATCTTTGTAAATGAGCGCCACACAAATGAGATCACTAATACAATATTGTATTTATTAGTCGATTTTCAGTATCGAGAGCTGACAGATAAGATAAAGTGACTTTCTGTGCCGTATCTGGCGGAAACTATATAAATAATAAATACGATTTTTCTTATAGCGAAAAGATAACAATGTAGAACGGCAACACACATACCTATATAATTTATACTAACTATATCAGAGTTTAAAAAAGCGAACCCCATTTCCAATTCATTTACTTCAAGTACAGACCGGTGCAGTCTGACTCTGACTCAACGCAGATTTTTCTATCGAAAGTTCGCCGACCATGCTGATACTTTGGTCGATTACTCGAAATGAAATTCATTTTAGATAGAGATCAATACAAAGTACGTAAGTAGTTGCTAGCATCTAACTAACCGGATATATACTTATATGTGGTTCGTGTTGTGAACTTCTCGGCTACTTTTTATCTATTTGCAAATTGTAAAGAAGTTAAACTTTGCAAACGAGACATTGCCGTCAGCAAATGTCTAAAAGTCGATGCGGTTAAAATGTCAACACAGATTATTCTTCAAGAGAACATCAGTCAGGGAGTCAATTAAATGTGTATCCACGTCGTGAGCAGAGTAGCAAGGTATCTCAATTCAATCATTAGTAGAATTCAATAAAAGTGGATATCACGTTTCTGTTTGGTAATGACCTCATCAATGTCGCTGCACACAATTCACTATCTAAACAGCACACACAAAAGTGATACAAATCTGGAGTGATGCAATGCACAAGTAAACGGGGGTGATTGATGTTCTTCTAATGGCACATGAAACTCTAGTAAACGCATCACATTTCAATACAACCCACTTGGCTTTTTTATTTACACTCGCTTTTA
>JABASC010002163.1:0-18857 GCA_019776185.1 Plutomurus gul | reverse complement strand
CAAGAGAGAGAGACACACACACACAGAAGACAAGAGAAGACATAGAACAGAGAATGGACTAGTAGCAGTGAAGGCCCAAAATATGTCGACTCCGTGATTTGAATGCCAAGCAGCTAAACAGTGGAATACTGCTCACGCTAACTCTCTTCATACTCGAGAAAAGCTTCCTTCCTCTTTGCTGGATTTTGGGTGTGGGTGGCTTAGCATGGTTTTACTTTACTCCACTTTTCTGTAGCTAGTTTAGTGCACATTCTTTCTCTCTTACATCAGCTAATACTGCCACTACTACTATCTAGGTGCATTGTACTTTGTACTGTGTAAGTGCATCTGTAAAGCAAATTTCCGTTCATGAAAGCCTCTATATTTATTTATGCTATCTATCTTCCATTATAATATACTCTGGGCATGTTTTCCTTATTTATAGTGCTACGTATATCGATGTAGCTGAAGTATTTAGTACCCTCGTTACGGCGCTACTCTGCATTTTCACTTTATTGCGATTCGGTCAGTCTCCTTTCCGGTACTATATTTAGTAGTGATTTTACTTTCGTGGGTCAATCTGTACTTATTCGTAGATAGAGAGTAAAGTCTATAGGATGTACACAGAGAGACAGAAGACGAGAAATCAATAAAGAATAGATGGAAAAGGATAGTTAAGAGCAGGAATAAAAGAAGGAATTATCAAGTCTTAGGATTCCAGAACAAAACTACGTTTGTCCATCAAGATAATTAAATCAGAGTCGTCTTATCTTTTCCAGTGGCTCGATCGTCGTTTGTTCCTATATTTGCAGAATGCTTCTGCATATATTCAAGTAAACGTTAGTTTCTAAATTATATGTTTCTTTGGATTAGCTGGTGATGATCACGATCACGCATTGCATGTGAAGTACAACGAAAGAGCCGAGCAGAACATTCACTAGGAAGAAGAAGGAGGAAGTTATTGAATTTGTTGAAAACAGAGAGATAATATTGAAGCCTAGTAGTTTACTCAACTGCAACCCTACTTATAGTAGTCAAGAATAGGTAGGCCAGCGCTGAAGATTATAAGACTATCTGTATAGTGAACTGTTAAAGTAAAAGTAAACAATAAGTAGAGTGAGCTCGGCTATTAAAGTAAAATAAGACAAGGCCATGAAATGCCATGTTACTATACAATATGGAAAGCCATGTTGGGTTAAGGTTCGAATTGATTACACTTTTCTGCCTGCACTACTTATACTGCATGGATTAACAAACCAGAGTAAAATTGAATTGGATTGAATGCAGAGAGAGAGAGAGGGAAGTTGTTCTGGAAAAGTTCCTTAGTCCTTTCTTCGCAGCAGCAAGTTTGGTTTATTTAACTGCGACTGCAATGAATTGTTCATGCAAATGGAATTGCAATGTAATAAGGTCCTCTCTAAATTCTCCAAGATAACACTGCTACTGCTACAGTATATGAGTCGACAAGAATCGATTCGGCTAACTTTTTACTATTATTTAGCATTCTCTTCTCACAACGACAACCAATATCTATCCCTTGTATAGTTTTTAGTGTGTTCGATAACTTATTGGTTGATTGTACACAAACAATCAGTACAATACTTTGTTTCTGTCCATGTACACACAGATACACCATGAATTTATAATGTGCACACTGTAGGCATTAAAAGTCTTTTTACATTATAGTGTGACACCGGAGGAAGAAGATCCAGCCTCTCTCATTCTTTCTGTCTCACTCTCTCGTTAGCGAAACGATGAAGAATATTGAATTGCTTCTGTACAAAGGTTCTGCGTGTGTGTGTGCCTTGATCTTGTCCTGTCCTCCACGTGCTGCAGAAGAAACGGGAATGACAGAGACGAGAATTTAAGAGGAGAGGAGAAGGAAAGGAACCAATTGATTGAAATTCATCACATTAACCCTCTGTCAAAGAGGAACGTAACACGACCTATTGTCATTTGATGTTCCATTGTCTATGGAAGTTTCCATCGCACTCACTATTAGTAGCTATCCGCTCGTCCTGGGCAGTGTTTCGGATGGTTTAAACCATCCGGTCAAAACCACCGGTTTATAATCAATTTCAACCGGTTTTAACCGGTTAAAACCATTAAATCACCCGGTTTTAACCTATTTAAACCGGCTGAAATTGGTTTTAACCGGTTTTAACCCCGGTCGAAATTGAAAAAAGCCGGGCAAAACGAAACACTGGTCCTGGGAGACCTTTTCGTTTAGATTCTCGACAAATACCTGTGCACACCACTGCCTAGCTGATAATAAGCCCAACCTGTATTAAAACTCGAATGCGGCTATACTCTCTACTTCGTGTCTTCTAATACATAATGCCTTTCTAGACTCAACTACTTTGTACATTACATCACACAATGTCATTTGTTTGTCGGCTACATTAGACGCGATGGCTATTCCTATGTCATATAGCTTCCTCTTCCTAGTCTTGTACCAAAATGCTAAGACAAGACAAGTGAAGTCACTATGACAGGACGATGGGCTTCATCTGTAGTAGTAGTAGAATAATGGACAATAAGGGTTTCAGTATAGCTACTCAGGGACTATTAATGCCATCATCCTCTAATGTGTCCAGTGTCTGCTGTCAATTTCATTTGTAATGCTCCTTTTGGTGAGTCTAACGTTGTGTCACACGAAGACCGTGTACAGATATCTATGTTGCCTCCTGGTTGACAAAATCTTCTATCTTTGACATGTCATCCGTGCAATAAGCTTACTGTCGCACTATAATTAAAGTATCATGTCAGATATACAGTTTCATCGTTGAGGACACTATATATCATAATCTCTGTACATACAGAGATACAAAGATGAATTAATAATTAGTAGATAGATGAGTTGTACTTTAGTGAGAAACAAGTTGAAATGAAGTGCCATCATGTGCTGCTACTTTGTCCTACAAAGTTAAAACACACAGTTAAAACTGTGCCTGCTACTCTTAAGTTGTGTGTTTGTGTGCGTTGGTGGGAGGCTGCTAATTTTGGCTGAAGGGCTTTGTTGTGCTTTATTACAGGAGGAATTTTAAATAGAAATTTGAAAGAGGACTCTACGTACATACCTATGCATACATACATATAAGCTTAAGAATTAGGAATTAAAGTGTCTTCTCTCTTTGTGGCTGGCAGTAAAAATAAGTGATGCGTGCAAGAAATCAAAGGGACACGTCGGAGAAAAATAAAAGGCCAGAGAGTCAGTGTACAAAGGCTTGAAGTTGGGCAGTCCGTTATAATAATATAATATAATAGTTTCTTGTTCTCATCTGGCAATGTAATAAATGATGACGAAAAGTGCCAGTACAAATACGAAGGGAAGGAAGGGCGTGTGGTGTGGTGAGGTATTGTGAGTGTGTACATAAATACAAATGTAGTACTGTATTATAGTTCTTTCTTGTGTTTCTCTCTCTGTGACGAGGGGCACAAAGGCTTAAAATCCACTCATGCACCTAATTCCAATTTTGTCATAAAATCTGTCTTGCTGGGATTCTTTATGGTTTGATAGAGAGCCGGCTCAAGCCCACCAACCACATGCAGCATTAACGTAAGTCCAGTTAAGTTCGGTCCCGTCCACTCTCTACAATAGTCAGTCTGGTTCATGTCGGCTTTTAGTTTGGGCGGACGGTGGACACGCAAAGCTCCAAACTCGGAACTCAGTAATAAGGGAATAATAACTCGGAATTCGCAGAGAAGGAGAGAAATAACTCGGCTGTAGATAGACGATATCATTCTATGAGAGAGAGGTCTGGGTTTTATAAAATCCTTGTACATATACTTCAGTAGGTACCAGAAATATTAGGATATGTCATAGGTAACAATAAAAGGTTAGCAGAGAAATTCTCCTTTTATGTATGTATTTCATTTCCCATACCACCAAACTTCAGATGTAATAAATGTGTATTCTCTCTTTGTACTTTGCGAGAGCAGTCAGAAAATAAAAAAGCAACATACATATGGACTGTAGGGTACATGTGTGCACGTTTTCTGCTTCTTTGTGTAAAGATATTCCCCAAAGGATAAAACTATAAGCAGAAAATTGATAAAATTCCCTAAATGATTCTCATAGACATGTAAAGTGACGAGTAGACGAAGAAATATAACCCCAAAAAACTGGTACCTACGTATAAGTAATGGTACGAGCGTCTCAAATTGCTGTTCATATTGCTATAATTACATAGAGTCTACATACATTTGTATATAAACGCAATATAAGTAATCATATGAAATTGGAGTGTCGTAAAACCAAAATCTTGCGAGTCCTCTTATGTGAGTCAATTAAATATTAAACTGCTCGTAAACTTACTTTTTTAACTCTTACTTTACTTAAAGTCTAGCTTACTGTCGTAGACATGTGTTTATATGCTTCTCCCTGCAATACATGTGATAGTAAGTACACAACAACCTATCTTGACAGGACACACATAGACAGTAAAACATTTCGTCTCAATAAGTTCCTTGTACATGAAGAGATGTCTGTACTATATATTTACACGAAGTGCCCATTCTGTATGTTTATTGTAGTAAGAGGTAACGCAATATAGCGACCTATTACAACGCAGTGCCATTAACTCCAACACGGAGAATCCTTGTGACTTGCTTATATTGTATTATATGTACTACAGAGCGCATTTTATAAGAATATGCACTATAAAATCTTCTGACTCCTAGACTTAATTTCATTGAGTGTACAAGAAGACACATGGGTGCACACAGGGAGATAGGAGAATAAGAATATAATATGAGAAAATTTACACCACAGCACGGACCAGATATACAGCCTGACAATGAACACGGTTAACTATAACAAATACTATTTACTAGAACGTAGGTACGGGGAAAGGACCTTTTACAAATTCATTACCTTTATAACCATATGATAACATTATATTGCATTGCATGTGGAAGTTATGTTTGTCAGATTAGATATAAAGTCTTATAAAAGGTTGTCTCGATCTTCTCTCGTCTGCATGCAACTCTAGTTTTCCGGAGTAGCTCCCTACCACGGTGTAGAATACGCGTGTGTAGGCAGCAGATACGGTTATAGTGTGTTAGCAGCATGTGTTTACTAGGAGAAAGATCTTATTGCCTATTTCTACATCGAATATTTTTCATTTTCTCGAGCAATTTGAGCCAAGCGAGGCTTGAGCTATTAAATATTCGCTGCCGACGCCCCGAGTCACAAAAGTGTAAAAAATGAGTGTTTCATGTCATCACATTTCATGCACAGACATCAACTTCACATAAAATACAACAACATGAAAGAAACTGGAAAAGAAAAGGAGAGAGAGAGAGATAGAAGATGTAAAGGTGCACAGCATACCTTTTGGAGACAAGTGGCACGACACTGGGCAACATGTAAAGGAGAATTAACGTTCCCACTTTGGGTTTGCGACAAGTCCCTGCTACGAACACCGACATTAAATTTTGAGTTCGCCATCTCCTTCCAATTCCATTTACTTGCAGTTTTTTTCGTGGCATCACTTGAACTTGACTTTTCCGCTGCGCTTGCTGTTGACACATGGGATAACATCAACAGAAGCATCGATGAGATCACCATCCAGCTCATCACTGTCCACTTATGTCTGTTCAGCGACTGCCTATTTCTAGAATCAGACTCACATGTATCTAAACTCAGAACTGATTTCCTGTTCTTGAAGTTGCCATTAGTGCCGGCATTACTGCTACTGTCCACCATTTGTCTTTCTGCACAGTTACACTCGCTTTTTACTACAGACATTATTATTGCAGATGTCTGTCTCTACCTTACCGGTCAACTGGTTAGTGTAACTCTTTTCTGCTGCCACAGAAAAATACTTAATTATACAAGTCAATGTGTTGAAGATCACGATTAAAACACATTCTCGAGAATTCTTTAAGTTTACACGTGTAACTAATGAGTTCGTTCAATTTATTGACTTCAATTTAATCCGACTTGTAACTGAAGTTCTATTTCCACTTTCACGTGCAATTTATGGGGAGAGAAATTCAAATGACAGTGTGTGAGCACAATAATTTCAGGAAGCAATAAATGCCGAAATGGGTCTTATGGGACAATGTAAATCCACTTGATTCAACTCGATTGCTTTTGTGTATGAATTTGTAGACTGAAATATGTTTTTGCGTGTAAATGCAGTGGTAGTAGTAGGTAGGAATCACTCACTCTGTTGACTGGCAATAAAAGCCGGAGAGGAACACACGGTGTAGAATGAGAGATGTTACCTCGTTGAGAGCTACAACAAGACTGCAACTGTATTGCCAGTCGCAGGCACTCTTCTAGCACCACAACCCAATTCCTATCCTTACGAGAGCCAACTCCAGAGTTGAGCACTGCTTCTCCACATCGAACAATGAGAGGAGCACTACGAGTACGAAGGGTGAAACAACATTTACTTGGCTTACACTACACAACTCACTGACTGAAACTCATACAAAGCGCTATACCTAACTAAATATCACACAGTATAACTCGTTATATAGTAAAAGTACAGTGGAAGAACACTCTCGTGGTTCGGGCTTAGTACACACAGACACAACTTTGTCCTTTCATTCTTCACGACCAGATGCAGTAAAGAGGAGTAAAGTATTGCACTTCATTTCTTACTTTTATCAGTTCTGGTTAAATAGGAGAAAGAGAAGACTACGTCAAGTCTTTTACTTATCTCTGTCGGATGGGGAAAAGAATATCAGACCTAACATGCGACATAGTGTGCACACACTTTCCATTTACTTGCACACATACATGCACACATACACACATACACACACAGTAAGTATAACACACGGTTTATATTAAACAGATATATGTGACTGACGACAAAATCACCAGAATCTTTGCAGAATTTTCTCGACACTAACTAACTACTTGTACAAACAATCTTCACGATGCTAACCCACCTTTTAGTATTTATGTACACCACCACCACCACCACCACCACCACCACCACCAGGCCAAAGACAGACAGTGAACAGAGATTCGTTCGGCTGAGCCGACGTTTTTACTGCTGTGCTGCTGGCGATAGATAGTTTGGTATTGAGAGAATCTAATGACATTTCGAAATTAGTGGATGACACTGTCAATACACAACTCCCTCTTGTCAAACTCAAACTCTTGCACAAGTTTCTGCAGATGAGAGCAAACTTTACTTTGTTTTTTTCCTCTCTCTCGCTCTTGTTCCCATACTACTACTAGTATGGGAGTATTGCCATTGCCTGAGTAATACGAAAATGTATGCGTAGTTTCGTGTGTTATTAGCGAGTCGTTCGTGTTGTGGCATCTATAGCGATCTCTCGCATTTCCTTTCCCATTCACCGAGAAACTAACTGAAAGGAGAGAACGGAAAATTGCATGAGGCAGGAATAGTCGTACTCGTATCAACTCTTGGAAATAATATAGCAACCTACTTAGATAGGAGAGCCCGTTTATTGTATTATGTGTTTTTGCAACGCGTCTCCTACCTTTCCCGTCGTAGTCTTATCATTGCTTCAGGTGTACTGTAGTTGAGACTGTACTGGGCTACAGATGAAAGACTTTTCTTCCTTCGTGAATTATACACGCATACACATATAATACAAGTACTGTATTTTATTTTTTAATATTTCTACCATTAAGTATGCACGACCAATGCCAATGTCGTATCGCTACCAGGAAAATGTAGAGCCGAGGAACGCGGCAATAGGCTCGCAAGCAATAAGTGTGTTAGAGTGTGTAACATAACTGGAGATTTGTATGCGATGATGGAACTGGCCTAGCTCACTCTCTCTCTCTCTCTCTCTCTCTCGCTCATTCTCTCTTGGGTAGAACTACACTCCTTACAATATAAAAGGACTTCTTTCTTCCGCCGAGAGTAGAAAGTGAAAACTCTCCCAAAGTTGACATCTAGGAAAAGGACTGTTGTCTGCAATTGTACGTTCTCATGTACTGCGTAACAAATAGCGAGTATATTACAAGAAGCTATTTTAGCTGCCAGGTATAATAATATATAGAAAATAATACACATGTGGAGCTGCCTACTCTGAGCGAGAAGGAAATATAATACGTGATTAGTTGGTATTACGTACTATGTGTGTATACTTATACGACATTCTAGTACCACTTACACTCCTTAGTCCTTACATGGACTGTACTTTACAGCGCTGTGTACTGCAGCGATGTGTATGGTAGCAGAATAAGTAGCTTTAACCACACCAGACTGAAAAAAAACTGTCGAAAAAGGAAGTGGATGACGTACAAAGAAAAGTAATAGCAATCTGGAAAATAGTAGCAGCAGAGTAACTGTAAGTACACGTATATACACAGCACTGTAAAAGTAATGTATGTAGTTGATAGGTAACGTAAGTATGACCGTAAGGGTAAGCACATTTCTATAGATGTGAAGGCGAGTCGTAGATAACGTTGAAAAAAGTAAGTAGCCTATTTTTATTTCATCCATAAATGTGTCTGGGAGTGAGAGAGAGAGAGAGAAGAGAGAGGAGGTGGAAAGACGGCTATTTTAGAACGTGCATTGAGTCTGGATGTTTAAGTGACGAGGACAATAGGCGAACTAAAAGAAAAGTTTCCTCTTGTGCCATTCCTCCTATTCTTGCTTGCGGTACACTGTCCGGAAAAGTACGATGGTGTAGGAAGTTGAAGTTGACTGTACGGCTGGACTTAAGTGGAGTGCCGTCTTCGTTGAGTTTGCTTTTGCAGTCCCAGTCAAGAAAAGACGTACAGAAAAGAACATTGCCCGCTTTCTTCCATGGTGCGTGAGTGCGTCTTATCTTGTGAAGAGGTCTTCTTCCTTCGGCACAAACAGGAATTATTATAAGCTTCTTCCCAGACCTTGTGCTCTATGTTTTTTCATTGTTGCCTGTCTCCTCTTATTTTGTATGGGAGTGTATTTTATTTCTGGTTGTTTTAATGCTTTGAAGTGAACCGCCCAAGGAATTTGGAAACGTTAAAATGCTTTAATTGTATCGCAATTAAATATTTTTATTAGTATTTGTCATTCAACATATTTTAGTCAATGTTCTCTAATACTATAAGAAATAGTTGAGCCACTGCCATAAAATATGAGTTCATACATCATAAAATACTCACAGGACAAAGAATAAAAAAAAACGAAAAGGAAGAGGAAACGGCCCCGAGTGGATGGACTGACCATTGACTGCCAAGAAGACCAGTGCAAAATGATCGCGTGATACAACAAATTTGGAAAAGACTTATAGTTAATGTATGTAGACACGGAGTTCAAGAGGAATTGAAACAAGTGCTTTTCACATTCCGTCTACCTCTCTCTATGTGTACATTATACACATAGAGATATGGACACGAATGTTAGTAGCGCGAGAGATAATCTCAGAAGAAATAATATTTAGTATACAGTATTTCTATTCACATTGTACTGGAAAAAAACCTTGCATTTTGCTACTGTATAATTTCTACGCACTGAATTGTTTCTTTCAGAGTCCATCGAAACACTAAGACACCTTACTGAAGGTAAGGAAATTACGATGACAATAATAATAATGGCAATATCACACAGTAGAGAGCCATTTGAACGAAGTAGCAGTAGTAGACAGTTGTTTTTTCAGATATTGGATTTCCCCGTGCACTGTGAGTTTGATTACGGAGACATAAAACAATCTGATATGGCCATGGTTGTGTGGCTTCGTGTCGTTTGGCCTGCTAACGACCTGTTAGTTAAGAGAGGGATCGCTCTCGAGTAATATATTAATGCGGACGGGAGACATTTAGATGCAGTGGATACTGGCCTGAAGAAGACAAGACAGTGGCTGCACTGAAGTGCACCACGATTACGTTCCCTCTCTCCCACATTACACTTACTGGCACTACCACCACAAAGCCAAGTGAACCCAAGAAAGCAATGAGACAGGCAAGTCACGTCAACAAGCGAACGACTTGATAGAAATTGAATGACATCTCCACTAGTCGACAACCAGAGCACAATAAGACAACATTTCCAACAAACGTAGATAATTATTTAGTTTCATTTCACTTTAAGTGTGATTGTATTGTAATGAAATGTAATCTTACAGGGGAAGGATACGCATTACAAGTGAACAGAAGTGCAGTGGCTACCTCCTTGATGACTACTGCACTAGTGGTACACTAAAGTAGTCGAAATAAGTAGTAGGAGTCAAGGGGAGGAGACGTGAGGTAGCCGTGCACGGAGAAATAATGGATAGTAGAGCAGATAGTCTCATTAGGGAAGAGTAGATTGTCATGTAATGAGAAAGGAGGACAGGGGACATTCGGATCAATGCAGTTCAGGTGTGATTGATATTGATGGTCTAAATGTCCAATTAGCCTCATTAAGCATTCGATGCAAACGATAAGATGACTTCTTTCAACTCATTCTCTCTCAAATGACTCGCATTAAGTTGGGGAGGGCTGTTGCATCCCATTTCATTATTTTACATGCCTCTCCAAACTGAGTGAGACACACATAGACACAATGTGGAACTACTACCTGCTTTTACATTGTCGACAGTTTAAGTACACCTCTGTCTTAAATGATAATAGGAAATTCTCTATCTTCCAATAGTACCAGTCGCTTACTCACTGTTGTTGTAGTAAACTGTTCCCTATATTGTTTCTTTGGCTATCTATGGTTAGGTAACTGCCTTTGATATTGTGCTACCCCCATATGATGGTGGAGTATACGATTCCCAAGTCCTAACCTTACTTTACCTTTGATTTACTTTAGTGCTCCACAGAGAGGATTTTTCTTTTTTCACGTTACACAAGTACATGTGACACCCTCTTAACTCTTCTCACATTAGATCACATCTTCAACATTTTCCTCGTTTCGGCTTAATGAGGCAAACGACGCTCTCACTACTTCTCCAAGAAACTCAATGAGATCAGGCTTTCTGTTTTCATCAAACAACAAGTCAAACGGGCAGGTTATAACACGGCATAGCACGTAGACATACAGAGAAGGTAAATGAGAAGGAGAGTAAGGTTTCCTGATTGATGCTTTAATCTAATGAATGTCATCGCTGTGTAAATACGCAAACAACGATTCCATATTATGCATCGCAGTGCCCAGTTAACAGCCTAACTTTTGCTAGTAACTTGACAAACTGTAAATGTCAACAAGCTAAGCAAGTTAGTTTAGACTAGTACCAAGTGACTACTTACTGACTGTACTTCTGACACATTAGGTAACGTAAAGGAAAAGTTGACAAGTCAAGGGACCCACTAGGTATGAGCTATATTCTCAAATGAGAAATCAGAGGATGCTATAGAGGGATATAAATTGCCTGCATGCACACACTGGGTGTATGAGTGAACATACAGATAGTAGTGGCAAGGGAAATGAAATGAGTCTCTTTAAAAGTTTGGCTGTGTGCTCTGCTCACTTACAGGATTATTATTACCCAAACGTTTTAACCCAAAGCCAGTGTCTCCTGAATCTACGTATCCATCCACGCCCCAAATTAAATGAAAGGAGCCTTTCAAACTCACCTCTTTATAATACATATCTGTATTACAGCAGTGGACGATAAGGATACAATCTACAGCTCACCTAACTCACCCTATGAAAGTTAAAATATAAAATAGTCCCCCTTTAAAACTTTTAACTACTCCCCACGCTTTTCTCATATGTCAATCCTGAAAATTTCTCCTTTTTTTATTTGTAGTTCACTTTGGGTGGAAATAGCCATTATGTATATCCAAAGTATTAGTATACCAGGCTGAATGTTTGATAGAAACAAGCCATTTGATGTAAGTACCTATATAGGGTAGCCTCGCATCGCACCACGGCAATAGTAGATGGATGCTCACATTTATGACTCCACTTTTGACTTCCGTCTAACTTATGGCATGCTCATAAAGTGTCCTCAGAGTGCATTGTGTTCTCATCTGCAAAAGAATGGAAGAGAACACCTTATTTATTAGAAGACGAAAAGCCGGAGATTTTATGGGCCGGGTGAGACGACGACGAGCGTTTCGAGCGGAGCAGCAGCAGCAACCGAGTCCCTTCTTGTTCCAAATCTAAATCCATTGTCCATTAAGCGCAAGCGACATTAAGAGCTCCATATAACAATAGAGCCCTTATCCAGCATCTTTTCTTCCTTTACCTCTCTATCTCCAAGTATAATATTATTCTAGTAGAGCACTACACAGTACTACACCCACAATATCTATTTTGTGCATGTCCCTTTCTCCACGTTCCAGTTTCCAGTGTCTGTGTGTGTGTGTGTGTGTGTGTGTGTGCCGCGTTCAAGTGAGTTAAGACAAGAAGAAATCTAGACAGCTGGATAGATGAAGTCGTCAGTAACTTTAGAAGGAAAAAGATGAGGCTGAGATGATGAGAGTCATTGCTCATGGCACGCTATGCCATGAAATTCTACTGGGATGGCAGCCGCCCAAAATCTATGCAAAGCTCATCGCATGCAAACAACCTGTGAAATCTCGTTGTCGATCCACCCAGTCGACTCTCGACTGAGTCCAATACACAATGTCAGTACGGAGGTATATGCTGGAGAGTCTCTCCTTAAATTATGTAGGGGCATGACAAACCAAGACATGGATATCTGCCGGCGAAACACTCGTGGAATATCTTTAACTGTACATACATATGTATTAGTAGTGGAATACAAGGAATGCTCTAGAATGTACCATGTAACACATAACTATAGTGCTTTTATAACTACTCCATTTTCCATCTTCATATGCACACATTATTAATACTAATTCAATACAATGGTCGTTTTTTGGCTAAGCTTTATGCAAATGTTGCACAACGAGTACAAAGTTCTCTTTGTGTGTACACGTGTAATAAAGCGATATTTTGAGCTACACCAATGGAGTGTGAACGTGAGATAATTGCTTAACATTTGTATTCGAGAGGGCGAGAATCGATTGACAACATTCGTGGAGCCGTTTGCTCTTATGAAGCTGTGAAAGATAAGAGTGAGAGTAGCATGGACCCTGAAGTCTAGTTAAAGCAAACGTAACGTAACACAAAATCACCTTTCCTCGTGGCAATAAACATTTATTTATGCAGTTATGCCAAATTAGCACTAGTCAGAGTGAAACTGCCTTCGAGCAGATGTGGTGGTATGTAGTCATCTGTAGCAACCACACCACCAATCCAATCCAGACTCCACCAAAGCAATGCACAGGCAGAGAGAACAGAGAGATTCTTTAGATCTTCACTTAAATTTTGGTTAAGTAGATTCTTGGTAATACCGCCCGGGCCATTAGCGTGGTGCATCTGTGTAGTCTTCTTCTGATATACGATACGACCTATTTTAGGGTAGTTAGCCAGAAGGAGATACAAGGTAGTTTAATTTTTGTGTAGGTGGGATATGGCAAATAGGATTCCCGGACAATTCAATCTGTGCGACTACTCAGCCCTAAGACAACTCAACCCCATAAAAATCACGACCTTGGTCAAGATCACATCCTCTGGGAAATGTTGACGTGTATATTCATAACATGTATTGCACGACTGGGTTGTTTACGTAATCAGTATAATAAGTATTGGAGATGAGTTTTGTTGATGGGGTTGAGTTGTCGTAGGGGTTAAGTTGTCGCACAGGTTGAATTGTCGCTGGGGTTGAATTGTCCAAATACCGGCAAACGGATGCTATATGTATAGTACTACGCAGTGCTTTTTCCATGTATTTACTAGTTACTATTAAACAATTTTGGGCAATCGTGTCGTGGACAGAACACGTTGATGGCAATAATAATATTAGAATAGAATGGTCGTCGTTTCGTTGGCGAATTCGACATAAAAATCGTATACATAGACTTGTTTAGTGGAGTTGATACCAGAGTCGCTAATACATAATAGTGGTGTCCCTTCTGTTTCTGTTGCACGATGCTACTATATACCATATTGTACATAGACCTATAATCGGACCGAAACGACAAGAGGATTTTATTACACGAAGAGAGCATCAAATTGCTCAGACAATGTGTTGGTGGTGGATGTGCGATGAAATGTAATGAAATGGAAGTAAAGTTAAGAAACATGAGGCAACTATAAGACTGGTGAGTGAGCAGGATCCGTTTACTAGTTTGGGTTACTGCGTATCATAATTGTGGTATTACGTTCTATGTTCCACTATGTAGGAAAGACATTCTAGAAATAATTATATTACAGATATATTTCATTTTTCAGTCTGTCATATTAATAAATAGGTACCTATATTTCTATTTATACTTTTTAAAAATTCAAAGGAATAGGAAACCATTGCCGTGTTGATATCATGTAGCTAATTGCAGAATTAAGGAATGACTACATGGCAGATTTCGGTTTGTCTGCAGTGCAGTAATCACTCAAGTCATTGAGTAGGTTTGTTCTAAGACTCGTGAATGAGGTACAAATAATTCAACACAAATTAAACAAACAGCTAAACACTTTCTGGGCTTAGGAAGTGAAATACAACCACTTGCCACCAACAAGAAATGGAAATCTGTGACAGTAAGTAAGTGACAAGCGACACGGTGCACAGTCAGCGCAGTAGTAAACATAATATAATGTGGTTTGTGCAGGTAGAATGGGTGTAAAGGGGTATACCTACGTTTGTGTGTAGAAAACGGAAGAGCTAGGTAAATATAATCGGGTACATTCAACCGTTCTGCGCTCAACAGCACAATTACAGTACACTTAACTTCCCCGAGATGGTCTAAGGTTAGGTTAGCAAGGGAAACAAAGTTATTTAGAAAAGTCTGTCATAAATTTTTCGCTGAGCAGATGATATGCTCGTAAGTTATTAGAGGGACGCTCCTCGGGCTGATTTTACAAAAGCCGTTTGTCATCCAAAGCGATTCATAGCCGACTTGTTGTCTTGTATTTTGTTGGGAGCAGTGAGGCGTGAAGTTAAGGAAGACGTACGTTAACTGTAGCATCTACACACGTACACTCACAGTATGGTCCACTCCAGCACAGTAATACACACAGAGAGATACATAAATACAAGAAGAAATCTTCGGAATATAAGGAGAGGAGGTTGGTGGAGCGACCCAAATTGTTCATTTTCTTCAGTTTCTTTCGGATGCAGACACAATGTGAGTGTTGTCTGAGTGTAAGTAGTGAGCATCTCGGGTACAATAGAGGATGGATTTACTACTTACATTAGTATCGCTGTGCAGTGTGTAGGCAATATGTTTATGACGGAGAGGAGGATCTGGATGGATTCTGTTAGCATGGAAGACCCCTGCTGTCTTGGGGCACCATGAGAGCAGTGCTGTGAGAACAGGTGTAAAGCGGACGAGAGAGAGAGAAGAGCCAGCCAGTGTTCGTGGAGAGATTCAGACTTTTGTTTATTATTATTGCCCTTGCCTTCCCCAACTTTACTTTATTGCCATTGAACTATAACTAAGAAACAATATTGTTTTGTTGTGAAGACCTCCTTCCTGATTCTCCTTTTCTCTCATGCGTTAGCTGAACAAAAGACCGAGATTATGAAACAAGTGGAAAATTGAAATGTTACCAATTTATCATTTGTCCATCGACATTGAGACGAGACAATGACGGGACAAGACAACACACAGCAGACGGAAAGAAGCACGGGCTCTCGAGCCATGCCAGTGGGAAAATGGAGAACTTGAAACCGCAGTCAAGCAGAGCACTCACTCAGTTTCATGAATGTATACTCATGTTCATTAGGATGATGTCAGAGGCGGATGCGTTTTGACAACCGGTGAGACTCATTTGCGACCTGCTCACTCTCGCTCGCCTCGTACTCGGCTCGCATTTTCCCATTCTGTGTGAGGATTGTTGACGAGACTCTCAACCGCTTTTTAATTGTAATTTTAATGTCAGACTCTGTGCTGTATGAGTGGCAGGACAGGTGCATACACATTTTATTGTCTCTTGTATGAAATATTGCTTCCTCGTCTTCCTTCAGTTTCAATCAACCTCGCACGATTGAACACAATTGCAATTCTAGATGTAGAGATTTGAGGAGACTCCAGTTTCCTTCGTTCTTTATTTATTTTATAATTTTACCTTTATTTCATAGGTCGCATCCAATTACAAAAACAATGCTGTTACTTTCAAGATGATTTTTCTTTATATTCTTTTCTCATTATACATTACAAATATAAAATATATACAATTGTATGTGTATTAAACAATAGGTTGTCATATAATGCACATAAACTTATTTTACGGTTTTGCTTGATGGAGTGAGCTACTACTGTTGTACAGGAATGTATTGTTGTATTTAGCGGCTACGTTAATCGACGGGGCATGAGATGCCCATATCCTTTAACACTTGCTCAATGCACTTTAGTAAATGGAGCATATCTGATGGAAATAGGTGTCCAATGTTTCCGATACGGAAGCAGTCCGAATTGGTCACTTTCCCGGGATAGATTAACTGCCCTGTACATTTCAAAAGTACGAGTACAATGATAGAATGTTAATTCGTTTTGTAGCGTGAACCCATGAAACTCAGAACCTAATGAACCTGAGATACACTCTTAAGCAACCCTTTGCACTCTCTTATTTGTTATGCCTTTGATGTCAAAATAGAATAAAAAATGTGTTATATGGATAAACTGTAATAAAAGTATCAATATTTTTTGGATTATGTAATATAAATCAATACAGAGCTAGTTTGGTTTTGGTCGAGTGGTTGTTATTACGGAATACAAGTGATAGGATTGCAAAGGCACATCCTGGAGCCAAATCGTGAAAAGAAGTTTCGTCCATTACTGTAAAATTGAATTGAGGATGGTACATATTTACATAAGAACTACATTGGGAGTTTGGAAGACCTCCGGAAACAGTTGAGAAAAGTGTATTATAGGTAGACAACTTGAGAGATGTGCAACGAATTTCCCCGAGGGATACCTTGTGCCATTAATACATCTATCTCACTCATTCACAACAGTCATTCATTCACTCACTCGCCTCCCTTTCAAACTTGGATGATGTCAATTAAACTCATTAACTCATCGGAATGAAAAGTTTAGAGTTTGTGCCCGGTTATTATCAAAACACTCCCTGCAGCTATAATTTTTAAATACACTTCTTTCCACCATCCACCCCTCTCTTGCATAACATAGTAGCCCGCCCGTAATATAGTTACCATTGCACCTTCTGCAGGCACACCCTGAATGGTAAATGGCAACTGAAGGCACATTATAACATTTCCTTCTTATATCTTAACTCTTACGAAAATCTTTGCTATACATATTTGTAGAATTTTTATTCGAATCAATGCTGTATATATCCATGTACTGTATATGCATTTACATGTTATAGTTAAGTTCCAAGCAATTCCACAGATCAAATCTACCGAAGTTCATCCTTTAGATTTTCCAGTGAAATATTATTATTGAGTGAGTTATATTAGATTACAATAATAGCATTACATTTCCATTTCGTGTATGTATGTAAGTATACCTAATGTACACATGTACACATATCTCGCCCTAGTGTGTTGCGTACAAACAAATCCTTTTCCACTATTCAGTAGTATATTAACATTTAAGACCCTTGTTGCAGTCTGCTCTGATTTTTATTAGACGAGAATGCTGCTGTAGCACATTATGCGCCTACGTTTTTCTGTAAACTTATATTTTAACTGCTGTGCCTCCAACGACTAAACGAACCCTTTTCGAATTCTCTGAGGCAACACAGCCTGATACATAAGATTAATATCCCTAATAGAAATAGAAAATGGAAACACTACAAAGTACCCTGCTCCATACAAACACTTCTACACTTCAAACAGAATGCATGTACATACACACGACCAGTGCTATGCAATGAACATTAGCCACTTACTCTACCCTAAATAACTAATGTGGGTAATACGTGCAGCACATGTAGAGGGAAAGGAAAAGGAAAGCTACTATCCGATTAAACCTTTTGACCCGGAGGCACGTGAATGGAGATGAACGGCACAATATACTATTTCTAACAACGCCAAAACCAACCTCAGCTTATTCAATCAAGCCTGTAGTGCCAGACAACAACAATGCACAAATACAGCAACAGTCTGTCTATTCTCTTCTAGGAACGACACTCTGTCAACACATATTTAGATTCTTTAGCATAAACTGGTTCATTTTCTTCCTATCTGGTTCTGCACACACAAACACACACTCATTGTAAAAGATAATGAAGCTTCTGGATCTGAGTTGATTTGACTTGAGAGAGAGACGAAAATGACTCACTCAGCTAACGATCGATTTTTCCAATTAATGTGTTATCACAAGGCGCATTGTCTTCAAGAGCTGAAGGAATTTGTTTGTAGTGGTACTACACAAAATACAGGCTTCAAAGTACAAACATTGTAGCCATCAAAGGCAATGCGCATTTACATTCACATAATCTGAATTTAAACATGACTGCCGAATTTAAATTGACGACTTAATGTTAAGGTGGTGTTCGAGATGAAACAGAAATCTCTACAGAAATTATGAGACTGATTGTGAGCTTTGGAATTACCTTTGGAGCTGAGCAAATCGTAGAAAACTTTAAAGGAGAAATTGACATGATTAGGGTAGCGAAATGAGGTGATGATGTAGCCATCATGTTGATCATCGACAAGCTGGCGAAACCCGAGCGCCTTCATTCCATTTTTGATGATTGAATTATTTTCCTTGTATCTAGAGCATTCAACCACACAGAGATCAGAACACAAATGAGACTATCCATTCACAAAGGACTAATCAACACTAATTTTTGTATATGTAGTACTGCAGAGGTGGCTGTACACTACGATCCATTATAATAACCAACAATCCATTACAGATACTCGTAGTCGTACCTATAAGCACTCTACTCAATTATTTTCTGTAAGTAGTACACGATGATTAAAGACTTTTGTAATGTAAGTTCTATGTAATGTAACAATAAAGTGCAGCGGTTTGGTTCGTCTGC
>JABASC010002162.1:0-18866 GCA_019776185.1 Plutomurus gul | reverse complement strand
AGAATGCAGTGCCAAACGGTAACATCAAAACAAAAAGATGTGTGGACACACTCCACAACACAACCCCTGTCCAATCAGAAACAGTCATAGACTTTTTCTTTGTTTTTCCTATTTTTTAGTTGAAATATTTGTCCCCGACCAGGGCAGGAAACTAAAACGAATGGATCGTTGAATACATCCTGATTTGAGCATATCTTGCAATTGCACTTTGAATGCATAGCTACCTTCTGTAACACTGGCTGTACTCAATTTATGAATGTAATGTTGTATATAATGGGATCCTATACATTTACTATGCACTTAACTGACAGATAACGCAGCCAACATATTTATATTGTAGAAAGTGGAGGATTCCATGGAGTCAGACTTATAGTAGCAGCTCTATAATGCAGATATAATATTAAATGGCATTCTTTTCAATTTATATAAGTCATTCATGAAGGCAAAGCACAAGATAAAAGAGAGAGAATAAGGACAAAACTCAAGTTGAGATATTATCGTTTAGTCTTGTAAAAATGAGAGGAGATGAGAAGAGGAGAAAGAGCGCACAGTTGGAATTAGAAATATAACTGGTGAAGTTGGATGAAAGAAAGAAAAGAGAGAAAGAGAGAGAGAGAACTGTCTGCTCTTTCATTGTAGAAGTAGTTGGCATGACAGAGGAATGAGTGAATGAAGACAGGAAGACAAACCAAGAAAAGACAAGAGGAATTTGATATGCCATGTGATACCTACTTACAACACATAATGCGTGTTGATAGTCGATATAAGTTGTAAAAAGAGAAAGTTGAGTTGAGCGCTGTGCCGAATAAGAAAATTGCTAGTCAACCTACACAGTGTGCAGATAAAGCAAGAGAATCCAAAGAGAAAAATGTTCTCAATGTAATATAATACAATGATGTGATGTGATGGGGTATTTTACTGTATGTACTAGTCCTGTTGTGACTTCTATTCAGTATCTGCTCACCAATGGAGATATATACACCATTCCAGCATTGGTAGGCATGGCACAACATTATAAGCTATGTATGTACGTACATGTGGCCCATACCTACTTACCTATTACTAGTGGTATTTACTCTGTATCTGTGCATTCACTTTGTGATTTTTTTGTCATGTAGTAGTACGCATATCAAGATATACTGGTAGGTATGTATCCACTACGGTAGCAGAAAAACATATACTAAAAGTCTCATGCTTTAGATTGGTTTCTCGGGTCTCTGTTGTTCTGATCTGATGCAATGCAATACAATGAGATGTGTATTCTCTTTCACAGACCCTCCACTTGCTGAATTACGACTGGGATCTGCTCTCGTTAAGGATGGTATAAAATCTGGGGATGACCTATATTTTGGCAAGTTATATATGTATATTTATAATATGTTACAGTCCGTTTGTACAAACTATACAGGTGTACATACATATGTGCTGGTCTGTATGTACATCCACTAGAATTCTTCTGCAGTCACTCAAAAATCAACTACTGGTTCAATAGACATTGGTAAAAAAATAAATACTTCTATCTGTATTCATAAAAATTTATTTACCAGTTTATTTTGAACCAGTAGTTAGATTTAGACGATGACTTACAAGATGCAGAACTAAATTCCGTGAGATGGGATGTCATCCACGTTCAGGTACATTGAATTGCAGTCGATGGAAACGAAAATTTTGTTTTTGTTTATTTGCATAAACATATTCCAGCATCTATTTATGTATCTATGTATATATTCTCTAGTGTCTGTATTTAGGTATGTGCAAACGTACCGTAACATAGGTATTCCTATATAAATATAAATATAATATAATGCTAAGATGATAAATAATGCATGTAATTTATTCCTAATAGAATGTATCATCAAAGCGAATCCATCAATACACAAGTTATCTTGGTATCACAAGGTAAGTATTCATTTTCGTTTCTCTCCATGTGGATAGGAAAAATTCATTCCTATCTCGTCACACGTTTGATTGTTTCAAATCGAATCCTACCATTCACAAACTGACTTGGATGCTCAATGTATTTTCCATCGTTTCTTGTTTCGATGCCTTTACTATTGACACTAGTTTTAGTCAGCTATATACAACACAGACTTTGTATGGGGAGCTCTCGAGTCAAACCAGACTTTGTAGCCAAGCACTACAGACCTCACAGTTATCCTATTTCATATTATCCTTCTTTACATTACTGGGTGTCCTTACATTAAAGCCCAGACAACCGAGTAGTAGTGGATAGCTGCTTATACATACTACATGAAATAACCCACATAATATATAAATCACATATATAGGTATGTGTATATAAGTGATCAAATGCGTATAAAGGACCAGTTTCTCCTGAGCCTCTCTCTCTCTTTCTACCACATAAAGACATGGAAAGAGAGAGAGAGAGAGAGGAGTGGTAGTGGAAGCCAATACTACTATGTGGTAGTCTCTCCCTTTGACTTCTTCCATTATAATCCTGAAGCTCTTTGTATTCGAATTATTACCCTGTCCGTGAAATCCCTTTGTTCCTCAGAGATCACTTTCTCTGCTTTGCTCCTCATCTCATCGCTTTCTTCCTTTCTTATTCGCTTGCCTAATACATTCCATTTCTTTACTTTATTTTACTGCTTTTTCACTCCGATTCGACCATTTTTTTCCCTTTGACTATCCCATTTTATTCCAGTCTCTGCATCCATCATTTACTTTACCTACTCGCATTCGTTTCACATCCTAAGTGGTTCTGCTCTCTTCCACTCTTCCAATGAGTCAGCAATAACATTAACTAACACGGATTCATTTCAGAGATGGGCTCAGCTTTGCCAAACAATTTGTTCCGATTTTATAACCTCCTTAAATTAGTGGTACACGCACACAATAATAAATTTTGCGCTTCCACAACTTATGACTCAATAACCGTTTTCCAGTCAGAAAGAAGGATTTGCATTAGACTGATAAGCAAATGAACTGACAGACTTCTCGGGTGGATTAATGAAACAATAAAAGTGAACTCAGCGGGGACACCGCACGACTTCAACAGCACAATCTTCAGTTTCTTTACTGCAAGAATGTTTTGATTACTATCCTTTTAAGTAATCTTCTTTCTTCATTCGTCTATATTCCATTATATTATGATATAAATGAGAAACAATGAAAAGGAAAGCGTGCTGTATACTCTTATATACAATCAAACGAAACTCTGTCGTACCAAGAAGTTCACCTGTTCAATGCAAATCATCTCATTCAAGCTGTACATCCTTGTTTTAGCCCCATCAAAGGAAAACTAACTTGCAAAACTTGCACTGAAACAAATAGTAGAGTCTATCTGTATTTATACATGCACTATACGATCTTATAAACTGTACATCCTTGTTTTAGCCCCATCAAAGGAAAACTAACTTGCAAAACTTGCACTGAAACAAATAGTAGAGTCTATCTGTATTTATACATGCACTATACGATCTTACACTTTGACCGTGGAAATGTAATTTGTGGCTCCACTAACAACCTCCAACTGCTTTCCAGCTAAGTTAAAACTATCTTTGGAAACAGTTGTAAACAAAGCAGTATATAAAATGAATAGGTTCCACTGGTTTTACCATTGTCTGGCTTGACTCGTCTCGTGCAATGCACAGAAAATTATAACACACTATTTGCTACATATTAAATGTCTGTGTGTGTGTCTATTGTTCAGGATTTGATTTGAAACGGCATTAAATGAGATGAGCCACAGAGAGAATGAGAACTAAAGGCGCTGGGATTGTTTAACTTTGTTTCAATAGGATCGTCTTCTGCAACATAATGTAACTGCCGGAGTTATTCTCAGTAACCAGAGTTTAGTCTTGCAACTGGTCACCAAGAGGCACGCGGGCAATTATACATGTGTAGCTTCTAATGGGATCGGGACAACCGTCAGTAATGTCTTCCCTCTTCGAGTCAAATGTAAGTTTCTTATTCATTTTCATTCTAAATGTAAACTGCACAATTATGCGAACTTTCACGTAGTTATAAGGGCTTTGAAGACAAATTAAATGTAATCAGCAATTCCTTCATTAACATACTCTCTTAGAGAACTTTTCGTTGAAATTGAGAAATTTCAGGGAAACCGTTGACCAAAGATTGAAAATGCTAGCACGCAATACGCTACAATGAGATGCGTCATTTATGTAACTGCTTACGTGTAAACTTGTATGTAAGTTTGTGCAAACACAGTTTCATCTAAATTCGCTCTTACGGTTAATGCGTACATTTATTCCTATTGTATATAGACTTGTCCATTCATGTCACCAGTGGTTTCGTGTGGGTACAAGAGAATATTAACAACAAAAGCAATTGCAATTGCCCGTGTGTGCAAAAGCATTCACCACATTTCAAACAAAATGTGCTCTAACACAGAGTTCATTCGTTGGCAAAAGGGATTAGTAATTTGATGAAGGCAAATTGTATTTATCTCTGTGAAATGTCCTGAATGATTTACACTTATCTGTGGTATCATCTTTGTTAAATAAATACATTTCTGTACTAATAAAAATGCCAGACAAAAAAAATACTATCAGTGTAACTGCCAACTCACGCAAGTGGAGCAGCTTTTTATATATCCATGCACCAACAATTTTTTGTGTCCCTTTGTGTACACAAAAAATTGGCACACGAATAGAAAACACAAATCTTTTGTGTTTTGTTTACGTGTAGGTAAAAATAAGAGTTTGTTTCTTTGTATTACTACTTCGAGCGGAGTCTTGGACAACGGATGCTTCTATTATACAAACTGTGGTAAATGGTTGTTGCTATATTGACAGAAAAAGAATTATATGGGAGTACTAAATGTTTTTAAACAGTTTGATTCAAGGAATCAGTTAGAGAAATGAACCAGTAATTTGTGGACAAAAAGTATAGCACAACCAGAGAAGGACTCTTTGGACAAAATGCTGTGTTTCAATGCGAGGTAGTCAGCCGCAAAAAGTTTTGTCGACGAAAGGAGTTTTACACATCCAATTCAACGGACGGGACAAAATTCCGTTTAAAGTAGCATAACCTATTTACTTCCTGACAAAGCTTAACGTCTACTATAGATTACCTCTCCATAGAGAAAGTCAAAGCATAGAGCAACGACCTATAAATATTCGATTAGGTAATCACGGTTTTTCTAAATGTAATCCCAAACGGAAGATAAGCAGAAAAAGTTCTAAACGGTACTTGTGCCTTGCGCCCCGTGGTCAGACTGCTTCGATCCATGCACATCCCGTATAATGTATGTATGTATGTTTGTGTTCTATGCATACGAAATATTCTTCTGCAAATACAACGAATTCGAGAAGAGTAGATATTTATAAGAAAGAATCACCTAGTCGTACTTTGTACGTACTACTAGTATATTTAGTAATTTCTTATAAGGCGTCAGATCTTGTCAAGTATTCACCATAATGTAGATACACTGGCCGCGTTATGCGCTTTGCGCTATAAGTAGAGCGAGTATTTGTATTAATACGAGAACTGGGTTGCCGACTGCGAGTTTCAACATGCAGCACTTCTCTTTCTCTGTAGGAACTCCAGTGGCGTCCTACCACTGTACTACTGTGTTAGCCATAAGCGCATGTAAATTCCGATTAGCTTCGTTTATGTATAGTATATACATACGTACGTGCAGACTTCAATAGGAGTATCAGCCGTTGCCTTCCCCCTATCTCAATCTCAATTAGCATATCAGCTGTACGATCTTTAAGCCAACTGACTCCCACTGTATCATTTCCTCCAAAAGTAATGTGTGTATTTAGCATGGTTTCTTCTGCTGGATGCCTGTACAATGCTTTTAGGTGTTTAGCTCTGCCATCAAAACACAAATCTCAATGTTACGCATGAAGCGCCCACTATATCCACACACACTTTTAAGCAGCAGTAACTATTTATATATAAGTATTTCACTCTGCATGTTTGTTCTGCGATTGTATCGTACTTCCATGTATTTATTTATTATATACCAGTATATACCTACTTAGTTAGTACAGTGTTCTCCTCTAGTTTAACTGCAACGTTAAGTTTACTTCCTACTACTGCTGCTTGAGTTGGCCGTGTGTGAGCCGAGGTTCGGGTTACTTCCTTCTCCAGTTCCCTTTGGTTAACAAACTGTGAGGAAATTTAAGCTGATTTACTTGGTTACAGTAGACTGCATGCTGCACAAAATGGCAAGGCTTTAATTGTAGTTATTTGTGTGTGTGTGTGGGTTTGCATAGATCAGTCACTCCTTTTCTGCTCGCACTAAGCCTTACACTACACAATGCCGACTTAAATCAACAAAACCTATTAGTAGTAAGTTCGGGTTCGCTCCAAATCCATTGTACACAGCCGAGGAACAATAAGTCACACAAACATTCCAATATAGTCGAATGGAGAATAACGAATTGGGATACTGCATATATAGTATATAGCTTATATATGCAATTGAATCTATGAATAGAAACAAGTTGGTTTGGATAGATTGAAGAGGGGGATGAGATAACAAAGCACTGTTTATACACCCAAACCTTAAAATTAAATTGAAAGTGTGTCTTTCTTTGCAAAGCAAAGACTTGTTTAATGCGAGGCTTATGCAAACTTTCCCCAGTAGCGCCTTATACTTATATACCTACATTTAGTAGTGGCAACTCTCAGTGTCTCTGCTGTTCCCTTACAATTAGAATGTAAAACTTTCCTTTCGATTTTATTATCAAAATGTTTTTGTTCTCTCTACAGCTTTACATACTGTGATGTATTTAAAGGAATTTTCGTGGAAACCAGTATCTACCTATCTGCTGCTGTGTGTGGCTGGCCTGTAATTTATGTACATGCTGGTCTGCTATGTGTGTCAGATGTTATCTTACAGCTGGATATTTGTATTGAGAAATTTGCAATTTTTTTACAACCACAATTTGGATTCGGCCAAGGAAATACTACAAAGCAAGTGACCTACATATAGCTGAATGAATTAATCTTCAAGTGTAGATGGGGGAGATATTGTCTAGGAATTGTATTCTTCAGTATAAATACTGACGTCGACACAAGCTTTCTCTCTTTTGTGCCTTCCGCTTCATTCAGCCATAAAACAAGATATGGAGATGCAGCCAGAGAATATTTATAGCAATACATGCTGAGAAACATAAAATAAGAAACAAAAGGAAATTGTTCTCACTCCAAGAAACGTATGAACCATGGTGTATGCAATAAATTAGTTTTCCTCGACGTGCAGTCTTCTTAACAAAAAGCACAGCTCGTAATTTCCCCTCGTTTGACAAAAAACAGTTACGAAAAGGTCAAAATTTGTTAAAACTCTGACACTGTTGGCTAAATATACAAAATTGTATGTAAAATATCAAAAGGAGGAAGTGTGTACTACTTTCACTACTTTCTCCTGTGGAGTAGGTATTGTAGGAAATGACTCAGTGGGGTATTATGATACGACTGTAATCTTTTGCCTTTTTGCAATCAATTTACATGCTTTCGTAATTACTAGAAGTGATACTCCACTCACTGTGTATGTCAAGTGAAATTATTCTTGTAACATTACGCACTGCAAAAGCTTGTCAAAATGATTAATCCTGACTGTCTAAGTATATATTTTCATGAAAAATGCATTCCACTCCCAACTATCACTCTCAGCATCTCATAACTTTCTTTCTTGCCTCCTTTGTCTATTAAAGCTGCCCTTTCCTATATATTCTGTATACAGAGTGTACACCGCCCTCCGCATTCTCCGCGTTCTATTCATATTACATACAACAAGTCTTTTTTGCCGAGTCTTTTGACTTACTCCTACATACACATGTAGTATTTGTTTAGAAATGTAAGAAACGTGTCAAGATTTCTTTCATTCGTGTTCTCTCCTCCGTGTGCCTACGCTCTCACATATTTTGTCTTACAGCACAAGGTGTATAATATATATGATATTTATACCAATAGCTTAATAGTTATAATGCTTCGATTCTTACTCTTTTGTGCACTTTTTCACCTACTCGCACAAAAGAAACACTTTGGTAGAGAGAGAGGGGAGCTTTTCATTGAAATCTCGCTGTTTGACTACGTTCTTCAATACCTCAAATAAGACAGTCATTTTCCGCAATTAATTCAACTGCGGCTCTACTTACAGTCTAAGGGACGTCGACTTTTACTACCGCATGCTGCTTATAGGTAATGTAGGTATAGTGTTTTTGATTGATTCTGCTCATCCTTTTATTAGTTGAATTATTGAAGAGATTTTTCTGTGCTGCTGCATCTTTTATTCACAAGGATGTACTTCCCATAAGTCATACGTTGAATGCATTACGACGTAATGAGCTTGATAAACAGCGTTTCTTTGTTTTAGTAACATTTACTTTCTAGTGCACAATAAATCTAATGTGTTATCTGAAATTTCTACATAAACGTTATTTAATGGATTTGACCCCTATTATTGTGTACTAGACTCTTAGGTATATTTATTAAGCAAACATAATACTATCATTGCATGTAGTGCTCTCGCTTAGGTCATTACATTTTGCACATGTATTTACACGCTAAACATACGTTGATGTACAACTATTATTTTACCGTAGTGAGGCAGTACTATTGTGTAATAAAGCAAAAGTAAGCAATTAATTGCTTCATGACAAACAAAACATATTACTGCACAAACTGGCATACGTACTAGCCTAGATACGATCGTAGCTAATCGCGTTATTTTAATGTGTCCTAAAGATTTGACATAATAAACGCTAATCGCAACATTGCAAATGAAACGTTTCTCAAGTGATTAAGGAGAGTAAGTTAGTTATCAGGTCGACGGCAGCCAACAGCTGAACCAATGAAACTGGTGCAGAATTCCTTTTCTTAATGGTCTAAGAAAGTGCGTACCATTAGTAAAGTGCAGTGTGCAATAATAAAGATTGAACGAGTGTATATAAACAGAGTGGATCTCATATAGTCACACTTACTGCTGCGCCAGCCATCATTATAATATAGTGAACGTGTAGGAGCGAAGCATAACCTACACCTTCTAACTAAGTATAGCTGCCTTTAACGATAAGCGCTAACTCACGTAAGTGTTAGTAGGAGTTATGAGTTATTATTAAGTTTTAAGTACTTTTAGCTCGAATCCATTCTCTACGACGCAGTGTATATTTAATAGGTCTAAAGCATGTGACTGCTGCAGTACACATATTATTGAGTAAAGCTCTACCACTTGGCAGGAATACATTGGCAATTCTATTCGTTTATGCACTACTTCCATTCCCAACTGCGTAAGTACACAATTGATCCTTACTACAAGCAGTAAAAGGTAGTGGAGATATTTTAGGCGGAGACGTATGTACTGGGTGTTCTTAATATAATATCTTGTAATAACATAAAACAGCTAAACTATAAAGTAGTAGCATAACACTAGGATCCCCACAGTCGACCGGAGCAAAGCCATCAAATTCTGCAAAGACACATTTCCCTGTGTAGTACACTACATATGTTTGAAAGAGTGTATAGCTTGCAAATAAATATACCTAGGTATCTATAAGCCGCTACCATTATGTACAGATCGTATTTACTTTTTTTTCTTCCTTTTATCCTAACCTAACGTAGTTTCCTTTTTAAACTCACAAGTCGACAAGAAAACCTGTGTAACAAGGATTTGGATTGACAAGAGAGTTCTTGAAGGGTCATAGAAAAATTCGCTAGAATATCGTACGTACTACATAAGTGGTGGATGTAGTGGTTGTTTCGTGTATCTCATAACACTTTCCAGTTGCTACATAGTACCGTGCAGGTACTGAACGAGTGATTCGTTGTTGGGAATGGTATTTATATTAGATGTCTAGGCTACACCTTCAGCTCTTTTTCTATTTTCGCCTAACAAATAGGAGCCGGGGAAAGACAGAAGAGAAAACAGGAAAACTTGGCATAGCCTCTGCAATTTTTACTGTAGGTACATAAATGCAATCCTCGCGGTACTTTTCTTTATTGCTTACTCGTTTTCCTATAATACCTGTAATATGTAAATAGTGTCTAGCTACTTGGTTTTTTTGATACTAGTTTTTGATAAGGAGTACATAGTGGGAGAATGAATGAATAAAATTTAAGATGACATGCTATGCTATGCATGCTCATATATGTGGAGTGGTGGGTGGCCAATACAATTCGCCGCTAGTAAGTAGCTGCTAGCTCGTGTGTACTTTGTAAAACATGACTTTGCTTGCTTACTGTGCATGACTTCTTTCGAATTGGATTGAGACTGCTTTCACAAAGCCTTTGCACGAATGTTATGACATATCATGTCATACGGAGTTATAAAATAACTTTGTCATACTGCTGTACACTCGAATGTAATATCCCACAAGCGTCACTTCAGGCGAGAGCGTACATTCATAAATTCTTTGAATACAGTGTGCTACAAAAGAGATGGAGACTTGACGATTCTTGTCAAGCAGATGACACAGTTCACTTGTTACTCTCTGACTGGTATTCGTCGGCCTGTAGGTGGTTTTTTCCCTTTCTCCCTCTGCTCGAGACAAAATCTGTACAGTGTTCATGTGTGCTGCTGCTCCATCAACACAATACTTTATACTGCATATTGGCGTACACTCACCCCAACCAGTCCTCCTCGGGAAGGAACGCTGTTTTCTACTACAGTATGTATGTAGACCTAATAACTTTTCCTGTCATAAAATACATTCGTGCACTGATCAAATTCGTCAAAGCATTTTTCCATTCTCTCCACTATATGTATGTATATGTAGTCAATTATGTCAGGAAGTCTGAAAGTGACTGACGTGACGTACAATACCATTGTTCCTACTCCAATCACTCTCACAATGTCTATCTCTTTGGCGCCTTTACAACTATTTTAGTCTGTGTTTAAGTTTCACTTCACGGAAATATCATTGTTACATCAGACAAATGTTCGTACCCCCATTTGAATGAAGATAAAAACTAACACGAACTTTTTTGATGCAATGTACTTATTGTTAGTAGAACCACTGTTGTAAATGCATGAACGTTTCTTTTTTCATCTCTATATTTGCACATCCTTATTTAAGTTTTCAGGTTATTTTGCCATAATATTATTCGTGTACACCGAATTTTGCTCCTCAATATTTTCTTTTACTTACCCGGTTCAATTTCTACTATTCTTCCAAATTTTTATTGACTCTACTTTTCTTTATGTTAACGCCCACAGACATACTTCCACATGTGTGGTTGTAGCTATGTATGTATGTTATAAAATCTAATACCCCTGCATTGCTTTATAAGTCGAAAAATTTACTAAGCTTAGCTCACCCGCGTACAAATGACCCGAACTCGACAGACTTGAATTTTTATTGTATATATAACACATTAGATTTTGGGTCACTGCAATAATGCAGATTATTAGTTGTATTTTTTAACAATGGTGCACCCTTACATATACTAATGAAAATAATGAAAATACCTACAATAACACAATAAGAACATAATGATTATTTTCGCTACAAAAATTGTTTTATGGATTCATGTTACCACTATACAATTTAGTTTTAGTCTTACTACTAACTGTTGAGCGAATGATTAAAGAATATCATAGTAGGACACAAGTACACAGAATGTGTAAGGATATTGGAAAATGACTATGGGAAACTTTATTTACATATTATTAATATACAGTTAGGAAACCTACTCTACTAATAGTTATAAGAATGAATTATTTGATTGAGTGCGCTTTCGTTTCGTTAAAATGCTTTTGAATTCCACGTGAAGGATTTTTGAGAGATGGACGGATGAATGATTGTTAATAGAAACGTTGCTTGAGTGATTTCGCGAGAGCTGTCTTGTTTGCAGCCAGTCCTTTTCCACCGTTTTGTTGCACAGGAAACCATTCTTCCAACAAGTACTACCATACTGATGAAGGTATTTAGCTGTATGTACATAGCAACTTCAGTCTTCCAACAAGATGTGCTGGCAATGATAGGAGTGTAACGTGCACCAAAAGATAAATCCATACATGTATTTTATAACAGTCCCTCATGAAATCATGTAGTTCCCTATAAAGTATAGCTTCCCTAGATACATGCTCTCCATGCTTTATCCCTCTAATGATGATGATTACATCAAGGAAAATCATATTAGATTTGCCATGTCTTGGTAATTGAACTGAGATGGACTGACTGATGAATAGGCTAGGAAATACATCATTTCTTGCAGTAATGCACAGTAAGTGGAGTAGCTAGAGATATTCTGCACAACAGGCCTCCCGAATGGCCTACTGTCTCCCACAACAAGTATCAGATAGCATCTTAAGCCACTACCGCTTGTCCACATTCTATGATGATGAGTGACTCGCCGACTTGGGGGAGTTAAATTTCCACGTTTTCTCCTTATGACTATGTAGTGAAGCAACTAAGTAGCCAGTTTGTTCCTTACTGGCATTTGTATATAAAGTACATGGGAAGCTAAATGAGAGTCTCCATGACTTGCGGCAATCTCCATTCCCTCGTGTTCCATTTTCTTCGTACATAGGAATATCACCTCTACTTATACAAACATACCTTCTTGTCGCGTAAAGACACTACGTACTAATACCACTACTGCTGTGTACTACCCATTTTGAATTACGTTACAGTTTGCTTGACTCTCTCCTCCAACCGTGACCATTCGTCCAGCTTGAGTTAACTTGAGCTTTTGACTCAATTTCCAACTTTCCACATCTCTGCTAATGTCTTACTTAATTCAGTTTGCATCACTTGTATCACAAAGAGACGCCTATTTCCCTGCCTTGTCTCTACATTAATGCCCACAATCTATTCACCACTAAAACCTTGGCGAATGCTTTACGTGTCCCACCCATTCATTGAGATAGGAAGGCTTGTACTATGTACTATTCCTACTCACCGACGCGATACAAAGTCCGATAACAATGTAGGCTGGCCAAAAGACACGCCGAATACTGTTAATATTAAGTTCTTGTTTAAATCTGTATTTCTAATACAAATCCTCAATGCTACACCAGAGTCTATATCCACTTGGAGTCTGTACGTTCTACTAGCACCAATCACTTCTGCAAACCATTGCGATAATAAAAGCCCAGATTTGGCTTACCACATCAGCCGACAGGGAAACACATAAGACAAGCAATTTTCCGAGCACAGCATCTTTGCAACGTGTTGGTGCTTTAGCTGTCTGTTATCTATTAGAGCAATACTATACCTCTATATAGTACGGTACGTATAGGTATTATTATGGAGGATATGGTTCCGTTTGACCCGGCCGTTCTCGAAGGAAGCTGACTGGGATTTTATTGACGATCGCATCTCACACACACCATTATACAAAGAACGAAACGGACTTTACGAAAAATCAAGTTCTCCTTTGAATTCCATTAAATTCGAATAAAATCGTGTTCGAGCCATGTAATTGCGATGAAGAGCAGAGAAAGGGCTCAATAGAGGAGTTAATAGGAGAAAGACATTAAAACTGTAGCTAAATGTGATGTAAGGAAGCCGAAGAATCGTATTTCACTGCAGTGAGAACAGAGGTTGGAAGCCAAGGATCGGCATACTCACAGCAACCTCCACCACCACCGATACATATCGCATCGCATATCGTTTCCCTGAAAGGACTTGAGAAGAACTCGGAGCAGACATAAGCCACGTTAAGTTGGCCTTAGCCAACTGGGAGTCAAGTCAAGCGGCATGAGCTCAACTCACCTCCACTTTCCTTTTACGTACTTCTGTAACATTAGCAGACTTCGTGAGAGTAGTAGGCAAACATACAGTCTGCTTCACTTTAGTTTACTTGTACTTACTATATTCTCAGTTTCGCTCTTGGTAGACGACTACTTCTTCCTTACTCTATGCTATATTTTACTGGTGAGCTTTATGCATTCTCACAGTAGTAGTACACGTAGTGTATATCGGCAACTTCAGCGAAAATTCAACTATTAGTAGTATGTATGTGTTTTCATATAATATGGTAGTAGTATAAGTTGTGTGCGACCATTGCTGTAGTGGAATATACAGAGGGAAACTCTGACTGCAGGACTATTGCGAGCTTAACTTTCGCTGCAACTCTACCATTTCAATTATCTTATTGATCTAATAATATTGAGCTCTGTTCTGTACCCCTGCCTGCCAACTATTAATTCTGTCCGACTCGAAAATACCTACGTACATTTATAGTACACAATAATAGTGGAGAGACGGGGGGAAACACAACAAAACTGTAAGACGAGCAGCAGAGTATTTAACTCTATTTCTAAAGCGCCAGTTGCCTTGCCACGATTATTTAATAGAACTTGACATGACATGAATTGACTACTTCTCTAATCTATACTGGGATGCTATTGGAGGGGCTTTATGCATTCTTAGTTGGTTCGTATAAAATGCTGGGCTATTTTATAGAAATAAGGAAAACGTGGCACGTGAAAGCACGAACCACTACTAACTCGCTGAAAGAAAAGTAGTTTGACTTCACTGGAGTAGTAGAGCAGTGTGGAATACAGTGTAGTGTAAGGAAAGGCGAATTGAATTGAACTGGAGGCTAAAGTGCACATGGACTGGACTATGAACTGGACTGCATATAAATGTAGTAGTATGTACATGTTAGCAGTATCAACTAATGCTTATAAACGTACAAATAGTCTGGTAGTCTCTGTATAAAAGTAGCTGCCCCTATATCTCTACTCGCATTACAAGTCCAGTGTATACCATCACACCATCTTTTGCGTACTACATGTGAATATCCTTGCAAAGTAGATTAGTACTACCTCTTTTGCTTTCTCCAGCCAAAAGCTCTCCTCCTCCTTCCATGAAGCTTACTCAAGTATTGATGTGCAGATTAGACTTTAATGCAAAAAAGGCAGTTAGCTTAATAGATACTGCTACCAGGAAAGCAAGAGAAATAAGAAAAGTTAATGCAACTCTTCCTTCTCGTTTGTCCTGTTCTTTTCTATTCTTCTTCCCTATTATGTTCTGTCCATTTAAAGAGCTGAACAAAAGTTTCTCTACTTGTACGCATTGGTACGTAGCATAGTATCTCTCTCTCGCGCTCTCTCACTCTGTGTGTGTGGACATACAAGGTGATTGCAGTACTCTCGTCTCATTTCCCCAGTTCGTTATTTACAGATAATATACTAGGCAGTAAGAAATTGCCAGAGAGACTGTACAAGTAGTATGGAGACTACTACGGACCTTAGCTACCCAAATACATCAGACATACTTTATGTATGTGTGTAGCATGCGTGTACCTTCGTATTTACTGGGTGCTTACTTAAACTTCACTAATACATTGCATTGTGGTGCTACTTTACAAAAGTAATGGAAATGAAACGACGAAAGTTTCTCTCATATTATGTGCAGTGGTGACCAATGAGCGTAGAGCCTCGTGTTCGCCAACCCGATCCATTCAACGCTCACATTATCTATGTATTCATTCATTGCTGCATAAGGCACACAGATTCTTATGAACTGAAAGTAGTGGTAGTATCGAAAGCTTTAACAAGGAGAGCATTCGCAAGTAGACAGATTCATTTGAGGGCAGAGCTCTTCATCTAGTTGAAAGAATGGTTTTTGTGGTCCGGTCAGGTTCGCTTAACGAAAGCAAGAATTCTATACGTCAAGTCAATTCAACTAAAAGTGTAATACCATGCAGCATGTTTGTAGTAGTACATTCCTTAGAGGCAAAGAAAGTAGATGCGCAGTCAAAAGTATTCCATCAGATATATGTTCATACGTACAGACTGCTATGTGACGTGGGAGTGAAAGCTTCGAAAGTAATCTATAGGAAAAGAGATGGATGAGATTTGATATAGTAATAGGTAGCTGCTTATAGTAAGTACTGGCAGTACACTCTACCATTTGTGTGTAGGCATTCTTGTGTGCAGGTTCATTTCTTTGCTGTGTATGCGGATCTTTGCTCTCTTCTCTATACAGAGATACATAAGTAAATAGCTCCACGGTTGAGATATAAATGGCTTGGTTTGTCTTTCGGCTGCTCCGGTGGTAGTTCGGTCTGCCTCAGTTGAAAGAATTAGTCGGTAAGACTATAGCCTAACGTGATCTATCTGTGCGGCTCCTCAATAAATGAATAGATGGATGCTTTTACTTTCCATTCGCTTCCCTCGTGCTGACGGAGAGTAACTGTACAGTGACTCTAAGCTTAATAGATTGTCTTCTGGAAATGAAGTCAGGAATACAAAATACATGTAATGGTGTCTACTGGATGCACATATTGCAGGGAAAGTAAGTCAACTAATGCTAACATGAGAAAGAAAGTAGAATGATGCGATGCGTGATAGAAATATAATACATTCGGGTAGAATAACGAGAGGACGTGTTTATAGCTGTACATAAGGCTGTTTAATGGCTGCCTGTAGGCTCTTTCTGTACCTAAGTATATCTGGGTCGCTTTGAATGCATTTGTCAGCTTTCAAAAATTAATGTAAATTTCATAGTGGGGCATCATTCATTATTTGTTGGGACGGTTTTAGGAACAGTTTCTGTAATTACCGATGGGTAATTTATAAAGCAGCAGCAATCCTCGACCGCCACCAGAGTTTTGGGGTGAACGCTAACTAATTGCAATCAGAGTATCTTGAAAGTCTGCTGTGAAATGGCAAACCTTCTATCTGACTGAATGACTTTGGGATGGAAAGTAATTTGCAAATGTCATTTATGGGCTTGTGGTGTTATTGTGTATTCAAAGCTACCCTAAATATAAACCATGTTTGTATTAAATATTTATGTGTTTGAATGTAGCGTTAAAATTTATTTGTGTATTTGTTTGTGTTAGATGCCCCGGTATGCAAGACAGACAAGAATGTGATAGTCGGTGTGTCAAAGGGAGAGAGAGTATCAATTAAGTGTGAACTTGAAGCTGATCCAGTGGAAGTGAATTTCCGTTGGGATCTAGCCTCTTCCGGACAAATGATGCAAGTTCCGCCCGCTCGGTTTACAAACAACGGTGCTACGAGCATTCTCCACTACGCTCCCGTGTCCAATCTAGACTACGGCTCGTTGTTCTGTCGTGGTACAAACATCGTCGGGGCACAGATGGCTCCATGTGTCTACACCGTCGTTGCCGCCGGTATAACTTTCTATACTCACCCCAGCTCCTGCAATGTATTTTTGGTATTCATTGTACAAAAGATTCTGTATCCAGGAATAATCCACGTGCTAAATTATTATTATCATTAAAAACTCAGCTTTCTCTCTCTCTAATGTACTATATATAACGAAAATGTCAAAGTGTGCATATGTTGCAGTGTTACTTATTATATGTACACGTACACGCTCAGTTTCAGAGCGAGTTCAACTTGGATTGTGGAGAAAGCCACTCCATCTGACCAGTTGGAGAGAAAGCAATTTTGGTTTCTTCGATTTCTCACAGAGTGAGCCTAGTGGTTGACTTTCTCCAGTGACTTTCTTAAAATTTCTCGGTGCACTCAATTTGCTAGATTTGTCATGGTAGAGTGGACAAAAAGTTCCCTGTGACATAATGTATACTGCATACTCATATTATAGTAAATTGTAGAAACGTTAAGCTTTTGAAATAGGCTGTTCGGGCAACACCACCACCAACACCAAGCGGAAACAGTGTAATCTTTCTGTCGTAGAAACTAATATATCATACCAGTGCCTGAATCTTTCTTCCAGGTCCGTCTCTACTTTCTCTTTCTACCTCCACAACGTACATTTTTGCAAGAAAAATTAATCTTTCTTTTTTATAGTCTATATGTAGTACATATGTTACTGCTTCCTTCGATTACCCTTTGCTAGCACACATATCTGCTTTGTAGTCTAACGATCAAGTCAGACTAGTAATTGCATATAACTGCGTGTTCTAAGGTGTGCCAAGTATACGCCTAATACTTTATTCACGTGAGCAAGTCAAAATCTCATATTTTGTCCCCAAATCTCATCATGTGCTTTACAATTTAACATTGTAAAATGTTCAGACTAGTATAATCTAGCCTTACTACGTGGTGTATAGTATAGTATAGTAAAAGTATAAGAAGTGCAGTAGTAAGGGGATTTATTCACTAGCAGTTTAGCTAGCAGTGAAGAAAACAATGTCTCGACTTGACAATCGGGTTTCCATTAGAAAGAAATATTACTGACGCGTCTGCATGTGCTCGGACATGCGTTAACTCAAGTGGAACTTCCAGCTACGGAGTAGATCTACCTATCTCTCCATACCAAATACCGCAAGTTGGTATCATCGGTTCAGAGTTCTGAATATGTTTTGTGTGTGTTAGTACACAGCACCAGTCAGAAGTTGCATATGTATGTGATTTGAATCAAATCAAAATTTCCAATTTTCACAAACTGACGAAATATTAAATATTGGAGGTAATACCTTTCTACTAGGTATAGAGGACTTAACCACACATATTCAGAGAGGAAACAATCACTTATGAATGAACAAACCTTTTTCCACAAATGTTTTATTATTGATGGTACAGTAGGGATATAAACATTTATACTGTACGTAGAAAAAAAATTATATTAAAAATATTTATGTGTTAACAGCGCACTTTATTACTTCACAATTCTATTTTAGTTTCAAGGTGAATGCTTACCAAGTCATCATGTTAGTAAATGTGGCAGGATTTGTACATCTAGTAACTGGAGAATGGTGGAACTGAAATGGCGTTATACGAACTAGACAAGTTGTGTAGCAGTAATTTTTTCAAATTCACAACCTAATGAAATTTAGAATTTTATTGAAATAATTTCATCCGTCTCTAACTTTTAGTGTATGATAAAACTAATTTGGGGATTTCGAAATTTAGTCGCAGTAGTAATGAAAAAACCGACGAAACTGTCAACGCACGATGGTGTTCCCTCCTTGACCTTTTAAATAACTTGCAATCAAAAGAGTCATACCCAAAAAACAATGGATACCAAAAATATAAATAG
>JABASC010002161.1:0-18882 GCA_019776185.1 Plutomurus gul | reverse complement strand
CTCCCCACACCGGCACTATAGACAGCAAACAGAAACAAAGTGGCTCAATGCACAGAAAAATGAAAATTCTCTGTGATTGACCACAGCAGTAATCCACACCTCCGCACGCAGCAAACGCCAGACCCAGACTATATTCATAATTAACTTTGGGGTCTAGGTATTGTCTGCTATATCACGAATACAAAATAAATGTGTATTTAATATGAATGATTATACAAAGTATAAAATAACAATTATTCAAATGAAATGAAAAGAGTTATTGATGCGGTCAATAAAACTTTCAACAGTGTAGGGGAAAGTTGTGAATAGGAAGGAAAGACTATCACATATCCGCATAGCTGCACATGTTAAATTCAACACAGTACAGTCTACACGAAAGAACGTAGCAGCGAGAGGAGAGTGAGAGACTCTGTTCATTTTATTGCACTGACTGTAGTGCTACACTCGTCGAGGTGGTGCATTGCTCACAATCAGTCACTACACACTATACACATTCATAGCATACCATCGACGTTAGTGTTCTCCAGTGAGCAACAAAACAAGGAGCAAAGGCACTCGACTCCTTTTTGCTCTGTCATACCACACTACATAAATACATACACACACACACGCAGAGAGCACACAGCGATATACATAACACACATAGAGATACTTACAATGAGATCGATATTATTTCCTGTGTGCTCGCTTTCCATTCCTCTGCCTTTAAACTTCGTTCTGCTCTGTTCTGCTCTGCTGTGTGGCTGCTCCAGTTTATTCTCTCTTCTTCCTAATGTATTCCTCCTACCCCATAGCCTAAGCCAACCCACTTACTTTTCACAGAGGATAGCAGCACCATGTGATGATGTGATACAGTCATGCTCTATATGTCTTATTAGTTACTTTAGCCACGGTCACATACGCGGCAACAAAATAATATTACATTGTGGTGCTATCTCTACTCGTCTGGTACTGTGACATTGAAGCACTTTGCTCTATGTAATATCGAGTCACAGAGCCCCCGAATCGTGATAAGCACAAAAAGAATTATGTACTGATGATTAAACGTTATTTACGACCGCAGTAAACAAATGCACTACAGAAACAGCTATCATTTGGTCGACTACACTCCAGATCATTTTCTGGTGGACATGTTGCTCTCTTTTTGGATATTAGGTGAAAGTGGGCTGTTACGTTGTGTATACGATCGAGTCACTCTCTCCTCTTAAAATTCGATACTTCATGAGAGTGAAGTTGGTATTACTGTTGGTGGACTTTCCAAGGCTTTCTGACACATATGAAATATGTATGTGCCCAACTGCATTATTCTCTTGCTTTGCTCCTCTGTGGCTAAGTATGGGATAGCGCAGGAATAGTTAAAGTAGAAGCCTACTCTGTTACCGTACACACTACACTGCCATACACTCACGAGTACTACTTCTCCGCTTTCCAATAAGACCCAAGCTTGGATCCAGCTAATGTAATGTACGAGTGTATACAATTCTCATGAGACTTCTCTTTGAAAGCATCTTAAAGTAGTCTCTGTACACCGTTGTCCTATATTTTCACATAATCTTTCGATCACTCTTCGTAGCCACGCTATTAACGGTACTTATCTACTACAAGCACATAACTGCTCTACTGTTGTACGATATACGATATCGTTTCTTTCAACAGTCTACCATACCTACACAGTAGTTACATATAAGATGGCTCCTTTTACACCCCCACCAAAACACCGTGCGAGCGTTATTCTATCAAACTTGGTGCGTTGTATACGTGAACAAGAATAGAGAGTCCGTGGAGATACGAGACCAAAGTGTAACCCAAAGGAAGCAACCTCTATTTTTCACTAAACCAATACACACTGTCTACTCAATCATACATGCAAATTCACATCTTGCTGAGACTGAAACACGAGAGAAATGAGATAAGAGTAAGGAAAAGAGTTGATCCATGGTTCTACCACTTCTTCTATACAAAGAGGAAACTATTTATTAATTTAATAATTCAAAGCCTTCACCCTGCCGCTCTTGTTTACACTCCGTTGGCACACGAGTGCCAGTTTAACAGGCTTTACTGGTGGCAGACTCTGAGAGAAAGCAAACAATCAAATAAATATAGTAAGCATTCAGAGCATACAGAGAAACAGTGGTGGTCTGGTAATCAGAGCTGAATTAACACTCAGCACACCACTTCAAATGTTCAGCTCCATAAGTCAACAAAGATACTACAATATGCAAATGTAGCCTGAAATCGTCTAACAAAAAACCAGAACCATTCATTTTAAACAATTTAACTAAAGAAAATAACAAGTTTCATGATAGAAGCCTCCCACGATACAATTTAGCGACATTTGTACTACAAGATTATTCCAAGTTAGAGGACTATTGTGCTCTTTTAAGAAAAGAGACTGTGCAGACAGATAGCAGAGAACGTTTACTGAAGGCAGCCTGGCAGCCAAAAAAAAGTTTTACATGTGCTGAGCCTGTTTAAAACAGTTGAAGTGAAATATTTTATTAAGACAGAAAAACACAGCAATTAATCACAGTAGAAATGAAACACACTGCTAACTACACTTAAGTTAATTAAGTTGGCTTACTCTATTTCTCTTTCATGGTGACTGGAGTGGGTATATTTATACCCCGTGTGCTCCCATTTCACCAATGAACTTGTTACCACCAAAGTGTAAGCAAAGGCACTTTATTTTTTGCAATGCTATAATCAGGTAAAGCGTAAGTTGTGGTCTATTACATACACAAGACAGTATTTCTACAATAAAAAATGTGTCCCACAACCATAAGAAATTATGTCCATGTATCCATGTATGGTAGGTAGTAGTAGATTTTCCGTATAACTTTCAACTAACACCATTAAATAGTAGCGACGACCGTACAAGACGTCTATGAATGTAAGTAGCAGTCAAGTGGATAAATGCCGTCTCAGTAGAGAAACTATTCAACTTCACTGTGGCGTTGGCAGTGCCACTCTTTGAAGTAAGCAATCGTTGTATCAAATGCTAAAAATGAATCTTTTTTGCAGTTATAGGCATTACAGAATGGAGTCTTGGTCTTATGTACAATTGTACATGGTGTCCTACAGATATATGCATTGCACAGCATAACCCACAGGTTCATACGAGCACTCAAGTCAGTAAATGTCTGCAATTCATAATCCGTAGCAAACTTTCTCTCTTGGACTTTCTCCGTGCTTTCTCTCTGCATCTCTCGCCAAACTATAGCGTTTGCAAACTATTGCCTCTACAACTACCCCTATACTATACTTATGGTGAAACCACTATCAACTTTTTCCAATTCCTTCGTATATGTTTTGCTTCATTCATTTATTCTGGTGAAGTCTTGCCTGCCCCTGGAGGGCACACTTATCTTTAGTAAATTTCAGATCAGACACTTCGCCAGCCAAGTACCAGAAACAAGTACATAACCCACCCACACAGCTGAATGAAACTACCAAAACTAACTAGCTAATACCATAAGTAACCAACTCTTTCATTCAAAGAAAAAACGCGGACGTTATTTGTCGGCTGAAGTACCTTGTGCCGCTGCATTCACTATCACAGTGCACAAACCTCTTCGTTATACGCGAATATCCGTGGCCCATGCGCCGCGGCACATAAGCATAATCTGACGAACATAAGTTCAACTTTCCTCAGAAATCATGTCAAGTTCGTTCGTTCACTTCCTAAGACAAAAAACTCAAATGGAGAACTGCAATTCCTTCTCTTCTCTCTCTCTCTTTCTCTCCACTACAATGAATCGTATCTATTTAATGTCAGAGCTGTTTTCGACTTCTGTCATCAGGGTACCTATCAATAGTTTAAAAGTGAAGAAACCAAAAGAAAAAGTCGCTAAATAGCTTTATGAAAATGGATGTGACGGGTGGGTGAAAGTATTTCGCCCGAATACACAAGAGTGTTCCGCTCTATTAAAGCACTCAGATTAGAAATATTTAGAAATGAGTGAGATAAGAGTAAATAAGTTCGCTCTCATTGCCATTGCAATGGCAAAGCATGAAGTAAAAGTAGAGGTTAGATGGTTGCAGCAACTTGCTGTATAGTCAATGACATGCGAGAACGTATACAGTATACATATATAGTAAAGTTCTTAATAAGTGTACGCTTCATCAAACATAACTTTACTTTTTACGTGCATGAAACACTAACGTTCTGGGACACAAAACTTTACCACAACGCTTGACCTAAAAGCTCTCGAACTACCACCACCAGCTACATCAACAATTATTATGTGTACTGTATGTCATACACTTGTTTTCGTCTGTAAACAGAAATTGCACGATATTGCAAGAAATATACTTGGTGCAAAACTGCAAAAGGAAACTCATTGTCAGTTGCGTTACTTTCACTTTACTTCCTTGTTCCCATCCATTGTTACATTAAGTACAATGTATTTATCCACATTTCTTGCAAGCACCCATTATAACACTGATTGTAAGTACGCTAAAATAAAAGCAAATGATCTGGGAAAATGTAACTCGGTCATTTCAATTTCAACATACCAATAAAGCTGCGGGTAATTTGAAAATCGTGTACCCTCAGAACTGACTTTCTCCTTACTCCTGCTTTCCCATTATCATATCCGAAATGTTTCAAGTATTTTCCACCATTACCTATGTAGCCATGCGATATATTCCTAGAATTTCTTTACGCGGGATGCAGAGCCGCACATTTTGAAACAGATACGCTTTTAAGTGAAATTGACTTTTTCCCCAAACTCGATCTTTTGGATTGCAATCATATTTAAACCAGAAATAAAGCGTTCTTCGCTCTGTCAAATAAGCTACCTTGTTTCTAACTGTAGACATTATACTTTTTTAGAATTTTAGGGAATCTGAATCTAGTAGCAAGCTTATTGTAGTAATGTTATTTGGAAGTACGTACATAACATAGATTAACACTTTAACAATTAACATTTCTTTCATACATTCGAAAACATGGCCATTTTTTCAACAAAAATTGAAACTGAAATATTTCGAAAACGCAGAAAATAACCACGCCGATTACAACGGATTCCGAAAAGCTCTCTCTCCTCTTTCACAATCCGTCGATGTCGGGCCACTGTCGGGCGCTAGTACGTGGGTAAGCGGGAAAAAGTGTGAAGAAAACACTTTTCACCGATGGGAAAATTTTTACTGTTGAAGAAGAATTTAACAATCAAAACGATAGGTATATGTTCGGAAGCAGTCAGAGATTCCATTAAGAGCCCAAAAATCATTAAGATCTCACCACCCTGTCTCCTATGTAGTGTGGTTAGGGGTAAACTTTGTGGGAAAGACTGATGTACACTTTGTGGGTCAAGGGGTAGAAGTTTGAGCGAAAAGTTGTGTTGGGGCCCATTAGTTAATCCGCTTGACCGATCCTATTGGACGGAGAAGCTTGGACCTTCCAGCAAGACTCTTCACCAGCTTATGGGGTAAAAATCGTTCAAAGTTGGCTAAAAGTGAATTTTTGTCTTTATTGGAAAGAACACATGGTCGTCGGCGTCACCGGATTTGAATCCGCTGGACTATCGCATGGGGTCGGAACTGGAGTGGAGAGTGTGCTGCAGACATCACATTGCTTTGAAATCCACTATTAGTGAGAGAATTGGACCTGTTTCCCATGGAATCTGTGCGATTCCCATTGAACGGTATCGCTGAGGACTTCAAGTGTGTTAGAAATCTATAGACTACCTACTCACTATTTCGAAAACTGAAATATACATTTCGTACTGAATGGTGTGAGCCACGTCAGGATTAATTTTTAATTCAATTGTCCATAAATTGTAGCTTTTATCGCTTGCGTAGTGTTTCTAGGAATATATGGCGGAGCTAGGTACACAAACAAATATTGATTTGAAAAAATAATTACATTTTAACCAGAAAAATGACAATTTTTGAAACTACCAATTTTTTTACAACCGAGAAATGTATTACATTTTCACAGTATTTCTGCAAGATAAAACAGTACCGTCAAGCCACATTTGGGGAAAAGCTCTGAAAGAGGAAGGGGGCGTTTAGAAAAAGCATATTAGGAAGAACGTTTGCGGAAAAAGGGCGTCATCAAAGGCTCATTAGGAAAACGGAAAGACGATCTTCCTACCCATTTAGTACTGTGCTACATGAAAAGACAGTAATACGCAAGTAAGTGCACAAGCCATTTTAATTCAAATCACACTATCACCAATCCTTTCTTGTTCCAGCTTAATCTGTATTTAATCTAGCCATGTTTCAAAAAACATACACTGTACTTACTTAGTGTCTTTTGGTCTTTGTCCTTGCATGTATTTGTGGAGGGTGGTAGCTTTTTAAATATCGTCTACTGCAAACACAGATTCGCAAGTTGATCAGAGAGAAAGAGGAGTCACACAGTGTTCCCAAGTAACCCTATGTGCTACGAAGCCAACTTCATGTACATACAATGTAGTATAATGTAACTAAGCGATGAGATGTCATTCCTTTTACCATTTCACAGTCAGTACACACTCTCTGGTTGATTGTGATCTTATCAGTGAAACTGCCCTCCAATTTACTACAGGAGTACGTACTACTACTGCTACTACTAGCAGTAGGACTAACTGTAGTGCCACAGATAATATAAAGGCGACTTAAGTCAACTGACTCGCAGGCTCTCCCAGACATGATTGCTACTTTAATCTTCAGTTCTATATACTTATCCAAACTAATAGTAAGTAGTATCCAGGCAAACGACGTAGTACGTACATCCAGTTGCTCTATTCGAGCACATAGAGCAGTAAAACAGACAAGACAGCTCCACCACAAACTTGCGGATTCGCTACAGATACTACACAAAGAGCAACCGGAGTAGGAATAATTTTCGGAATCTCTAGCCTTCTACATCTACTACTATGACTGCAAGACTCAATCCAAGCGACTAGACTCAGTTCCTCACAACAAATAGCACTTATTTGAAAAGCAACGCTGCTGAAGTAATGTCTTGTGGTAATAAAAGTCGTAGTATAAATGCATAGAGGTTGCTTGCTGCTCTGCGTAGCGAACTTTCCCCTTTTCTTCTACATTTCGTTACTCGATTCCTGCAAGCAAGCCGTAGCTTCAAGGAATTCTATATTACAAGTGTGACGGTTTGTTGGCCCACATAACCATTAGACAACTAGTGGATATAATATACTTTCACTGCCACTACTAAATTCTTGTACTTGGGCCCAGCCACTCACACACGTCCTTTCCTCGTGCAAACACACACACACACACACACTCACTCCGTGAATTGGCCAAATTTGAAAGATGGCTTTTATTTAGAGACCTGCCACGAAACACAAGCTTTCCCCATACAATGCATTGCATTTACTCACAATCAGTGGAAACTGTGGAGCAAATCTTTAGTTTTCAGAAGCCAGTTCATTATTGTTGAAGTTAGGAGGGGTCGTTGTTGGAACAGGCACGACTGGGCTACGAGCTACACTTGAAAACGAGGAAATTTTACTATTAACCGCACAAACAACTAGAGTACATTTATGTGTTCTAATTAAGAGAGTAGAACGGGTAAAAGCCATCTCTGACACATTTACCACCTCTCAGCGCCCTTCCTATGTGTACAGTATTGTGTATTTGTGCGTGCTTTTACTACACCCTAGTGTAAAATACTGCTAAACTATTAAAATATTGCGAAACACTAACAGACTACATACATACATACGTAGTGTTGTCTGTCAAGTGACACAAATACATATTATTTATTTTATATGCAGTATTTATGTATCACATGTGTATGCGCATAAACTCTGGATAAAATATGGAGAAAGTCAACCTGTCACCCCAGCACATCCATTCAATCTGCTGCACAACCTTAGCACACACACTCCTACTACGACTCACAACCAACATATTAACTTTCTTTACTATGCAGATTACTAAGCTAAACTACCACAAAATGCTCTCTCTATCTCCATTACACACTGCTGACTAACTTCCCGACTCGTACAGGCTTTTCTGCTTTCAAGCTGTGATGAATGTTTCTCACCTTTGACATTTCGCCTGGCATAGCTGTTGTGATATCCAGCGAATCTTTAGAATTATATATAGAAACATACAACTGCATATAGCAATACTAAGCACATGGGCATATAAATACATACAAGATAATATCTTAAGGTCATTGCTTACACGTTCCCACCACTAATACATTTAAAATAGTCTCCCAGAGCCAGGGAACTCATTTTATAACCCACAAATTGTATACAAAAGAATCCCAAGGAATACGCTGCTGAAAATAAAACAAAGTTTACATTATCGAAACGAAGCTTCAAGTAGTACTTCAATTGTTAAACTTCTTCACAGTTTAGCGCAGTGATACGATTATCTTTGATCTTGTACTCTGTAACAAATGAAAAGGCTGACGTTGGGAATTTGGGGAGGGAGTCGACCTTCACCTTAGGCAAACCCAGGCTATGATTAGCGTACCCGAATTAAATACCTTCCGCTACCTTCGAAGTTCTCTATTTATATATATACTTATATTCTCGTCAAGATGGAAGATCAACACAACACTAAATACCTAATTAAATGAAAGCCTGATACAACACAAAAGAACGCATTCCCATGTCACCGTACGCGAGTCACAAGTCACATGTATGGTGTCTAGAGTACTTTGCTCAAAAGAAAGCAGAGTTGAACAATAGTAATAGTGCAATTATTTCACTCGCAATAATAATTATAGTGTGTATTTTGCCCGTCAACATGTAAAGATGACTAATTATGTTCCTTCGTTTGTTTAAATGAATCGCAAATGTGTAGAATGGCGTAGTTCCTACAATGCACACAGATTATTAACTCTACTTTCTTTTGTCTCTTATTCACATCAACTGACGAATGTGAAAGCAAAAGCGTGCATATTCCACGTTCTGGAGTGAACGTCAAGTAATGGAATTAATACAGCATCATACCTTGCTTTCCATTTCTAGACTGTCGACTGGTTCACTTCGAGTCAAACTACTTCGAATTGGTTTCTTTGCTTTGTGCTGAGGCACGGCAATACAGCAGAGTTGAAGCCTAGTCGACTGTAGACACTGTGGTGAAATAATCACCACAATCAATGCTACAATAAATCATTGAAGTTTTGAACAGTCTCTGTGCCACTCCACCGTCGTCTGTCAAAATACTATTATGTAATGTACCATACAGTTCGATACTGCACTGGTTATGTTTATGTAAGTAGGCCCCCTGAAGGAAATATCTGCAAGTCCTTAGTTATACGTGTAGCTGGAAAACCTTGAGAATACCAACACTTATACGGTCTCCACTCAAGCACTACGTATTAAATGTTCGTACATTATTGTCTGCTGAACCCACCTTTAAGGCACACTGATTGTGAGAACAGATACCACTCGAAAGAGCATGAAAATTCTCATAACCCTATAATATATCACGGGTTTCCAGCCAGCACACTCCAAAAAAATTCTGGGAATCATGTCATCCGTATATAATTTAGCCAGATTTATTTCACGAACATCAAGAGAAGTTGGAGGGAAAAGGTACAAATTATTAAATGGAATCACTCCGACATAAAAGACTCTTTCTTAAAATGACGACCGTGAGACGATTGATACTCTTATACCGAGCTGAGCACCCACTACATTAATTATAGACAAGGCGTAACGTGATGAAAGACCTAGTGAATGTGTCTAACCCACAGGCATATCAGTGTGCAATGCATGGAATGATGTGCGCACGCAAAAGCTGATTTGTATTCATCTTCAAATTATCAACTGATGACTGGTGGTTGGAGCATGTGGTGCATGGTTATACGTGAATATGTACTATGTATGTGTACATGATTATAGCTTGCCCGCATTTCTATATAATTTAATACCTCGGAAACCTCTCGAATACATCAAACCAACAATTGTGTGGTTTTCCACAAGCGCAGCAGCGCAGTACTAATAAGCTTCCCTTGGTTGTGCTTCAATACTGAACAACAAATATTGCACACCATCATCACTGCTCTACGACGACACTTTAGAATTCTCCACAGTCATTTGTTTCAATTCGAGAAACGTTCCACTACACTTTTACCAAAAACGTTTGCTTCCCGACTAGTTTGTATATTACGAGACTCTGAGTCGTGACTTCATTATTTAGGATCCGAATATGTTGTGCTCTAGTATTTACAACACATAATGGTATACCCACATTTAGATGCGACTGGCGACTACCTACATCTTGTGTGTAGGTATGTTTAATGGGCAATACCATTTAAACACCTGTGCCGTCTATGCACAACACCTGTGGAGACTCCCATACGCAGCAGCAGCAACAATATTGACTTGAAGAGAGCATAAACTGCTCCAGCAACTCCAATACCAAATAGTCACAATTAGTGCATTGTCATCTGCACAGCATGTCATGTCAATGTCTCATCATTCCTAAAGCGAGCGAACATAATTACACCCAACAATACGATTCTCCTCTTTCTCATTTCTATAAACAACAAGAATGAACTCAGCTAATTGTCAATGATGATCATCCCACACAACAGAACAACCATCAAATCACATCAAAGAGAACAAACAATGCAAACGAAAACCTTCACAATACTAAATGCCATGTTAATACTCGGTAGGTAGGGGCGTGACTACGATTTCATTTTTTATGTATACCCTACGTCTCAATTTGTGCACCATACATTATTTGTATCTGACAACGAGTTAGAGCAAGCCTCTGAGCCAAGGCAGGTTCGTATGTGGAAAAAAATAAAAGTTGAACCATAAACTGCCTACTAAGTTACTGTTAACAAATGCTGTGCCTCCATTAACCTCGAAAGAAAAATTTGACATCCGTCGTAAAATACAGAACTATGCACATGAGAGAGCAACTGATTGACATGACACGCTGTGAAAGAGAAGGCAGGGACTAAGATTGAATGTTGTGGCATGCTAAACATGTGAAACTGAATTACTAAATGCGGCTAAACGAAACAGCACTGATAATTATTGCTTAGATACTTTTTTGGATTGTAGGGCGACAGAGAGGAGTTGGCTAACAAGTCAAGTTAGATCGTGACATGTTACAAATGTTCGCTTCACGCGGAATTCGCCTTCTCTAGTAAACAACCGCTGTAAGTAAGTAGTATTTAGCAATACAGTTGAATTTGCGGTGGTGAACACGGTTTTATCACCCTTTGTCTAAATATATTCGTGGCTTTGGTCTTCTTTTTGTCTCATAGAATGATTTATTATGGAAAACAACAGCAGTAACATCGACAAGCGAGTGCAAGGGTTGATCGAAGTAGTTATATTAATAACAGGTTGGTGTGCCAGGGAAAATACAAGATACCTTTTCTTTTAGTAAATGTGCAGAAAACAACCTCGGTTTGACCTTATAAAATAATTGCGTATACATAGTATCAAATAATATACGTATATATGTATGAATAGCGTAAACCTGAAATATGTATTTACATTTTGATTTTACTACTATAGTGTGTGCTATAATCAGTTTCAATTTTAGCAGCATGTTACAAAAACTCTCCGTTTTTTGGCAATAAAAAATGTGGAATATTGTGTCTTTATTAAATATTTGGTAATACTAGATGCAATTGACAAAAGAGCACAAGTGAACCAGGATCAAATGAAATTCTCTAGAGCAAACCTTAGGAAATGTAGTCGTGGTTTTTATCGTGTCGTCTTGGTGCAATGGCAAAAGTTTATTCAAGATATTCAAAACTAGGAACAAAACCCACGACATTGTGCAATTACTGTGTATCTACATAGTACACTTCAAGAAACTATTACAGAAGTACTGCAGAGAGGAAACAGAAAGCTTAATTTCGCACTGTATATAGATCATCAGCAGATTTTGGTTACAAGACTGCAATCATGTCTGGATACGACAAGAAAGAATTTCCTCCCGTCTTTCCACTAGTTTTCTCATTTCCTAATAACTTCACTTTTGAGATCGGAGATGTTTCAGTTCAGGTTACTTTTAATTTCAATCTCATCACACAACTCAACTACTATCTGTACGTACACTCACCAAGACGTTACAAATGTATTTTTAACTCCCCTATTTCAAACGGGGTATTTCTCCTGAGCTGACTTACACTTAACACTAGTTGACTTTTCCCAAATCACACAAATCTCCTCGCCTCCATTAGACATCAGATTATATAGTTAGCAGCCCCGTACATATATTCTCCATGCGTGTATATAGCAATAGCAGAATCAGAAGCGCAGAATTTTTCATATTATTGTTTTACAAAAATACTACAACCTCATAATTCACACAGTACAAACTCTCGCATCAGAAATTCTCATATTCAGCATCTCAACTGCTCAAATGAATATGTTCAATTTATTTCCCAGTCAGTAGTAGTCGTAGAGCATAATTCTATATCAAACCCGTATTACGGTGAATACGCACAAGTATACTTTATTTCTGTTACATAATGTAGCAGACATATATGACTTACATGTTCACTATATAAGTATATAAATACTTGTTAGTAGTGATCTCGCTTTTCAGTCATATTTTTCTTTCTTGCTTCTAGCAGAAGATACTTGCCAAGTGTCTCCCCTAAAGTAAACATAATAAAGCTTTACATACCATCAAGAAGTAATTTCTTTCCTTTTCACACTTGCTACCCAAAAATATTCGCCAATAAATTCAATTCGGTTACTGCACAAACATAATATGTATTCTAATGCTGTCGTCTTTGGTGTCGGTATGGTGTATACGAACCGTGTAAAATGTACTATGTTCAAAAACATAGAGCAAACAGTTTACCTATACACACACATTATACTCTATCAAATTCAACACAATTCTCCTCCTCAAAACAATCAATGTCATGCCCAGAGACAAGAGTCAAAATAAAACAACCTAAAAATGAAGCCCTACAGTAAAATAGTGCGAGCATAAAGTCACGTATTTTACTCAAGTCGCAATCTTTCAATTGTGATGGTGAAAATGGAACCACTCGCTTCTCTGCTTGTAATCATTGGAAAAGACAAAAGAAAAATAATGCCAGACAAAGTGAGTAAATACAACGAGCAAGGCTTTGCCAATGGCCTATACCACACATAATCATGCGACTTGAACAGTTATTGTGAAAGAGACTCGGAGAGAGCGAGAACCATTCATTTACAGAACCAAAGTTAACGCAGTCGCTACGTAATTATAATATGCAAAATTTAGACTTTGCATCGCATAAGCATTCGTTACTACTTCAACAGACTCCTAAGTTGCTTTTGTTAAGATTGGGTTAGGTCATTGGAAAAACACAGCACCTCGAAACTAATATTTATTCTACTAACTGCAAGTCAAACATTCTTTACCTTTTTTAGTTACGATAGGAAAACAGAGAAAGGAAAAAATCGAAGCTCACAACACACACAGGACATACCAATAGACGTAACTAAATTAAAGACAGGTGATAAACTAGTAAACTTAGGATTAGGAGCATGTCGTGGTAGCGGTCGTCCGTTTTTTCTATCCCATGTGTGCACTTGTTAGCGTAGTTGAGAAACAAGTAAATCAAAGGCAAACGTGAAACTTCAAAAAGCCAAAAGTAAACCAAACTAAACTATTTATTATGCATCACAAATAGTAGTCGCAGTGAAATAGCTTTTTCGCACAGTTTTTCTTTCAACTGTTCAGCGCCAATCAGAGCCAATCATCGGGCTACACCATTAAATACATAATGAAGACTATCATTCTATCGTAGCTTGGAAGTTCCACAAATGTATGTATAATTCCAACAAAACTACATGTGTCCCAGCACCGACCACACTTTTGACTTGAATTCTCTAAGTAATACCCATCCAACCTCTACATTCAGTCTGATAAATAGTACACTGAAAATCAAATTGCAAAAGGATCAGAGTGGCACGCACTCACTGTCAGTGCGATCAAATGGCTGTTGAGTTGGGTTGACTGCGACTTCACAACCGTTTCACAAAGCTGCCAAATTTAGTGATGCCTTAACCGCGCTATATATAGCATTCATTTCATCTAAAAATTCGGCTAGGCATCCATTATTTGAGGAAATAAATGGACAAAGATATTTGATACGCTGAGAGCCCCTACAAATGAGGGAGATATGCGTAGGACCCTGGCTCGACCAGAATGCAAAATCTTATGAAAAAGAGAGGATGACCAACACGTTGGCTAACATTTGCGGCGCGGCAACTTCTAATGCTTTGTACATACAACAATAACACCCGTGCGAGATCTACATTTTTACAAAAACTGTCTTTCATTGAGTGAGGTAGCAAACATACCTTTGTATCTCAATAGTGTACAGCTATACCCATTTGCGTGCCAAGGCGAGCTTGCAAGAGCTGATGGCTGCAGTATTTTCCTCGTAGCATGTGTTCACAGAGAGATAGTGTAGAGACAAGCACATTAGGCCCTACTGTTGCCTAAACACGACAAGTAATCATATATAACGTGCACAAGTTTCGAATCACAAACAACGAAGCACTCACTCATTTCACTTTCTCCGAACCATAAGGTATAATATCTGTAACAGATTCAATCGTATGAACAATAGATACTCTAATTTTTGAACTATTGTTTTTAATATTTACTTTGACGTATTCCTAAATTTATTTATGTGGAGAAGGAAAGTTTCCGTTTCGATAGTATGAGACTGAGACGCGGTGCACATGATCTTTACAAGATCAAGACTTTTACAAAGATTCGCTTTTACTTTTCGTCTACATCACTAATGAAAAAAATCAAAATCATCATCTGGTATGGTATTATTGAAATTGTAACATTTAAGCGAAAGGGAAAACGTAAATCTAAGGTAACAGAGACGCTTGTGCGTATTTTACCAGCTGCACGACTTTAGCTAGTGGTTCTTTCCATTCATTGACTTCATTTGGAGAGAGACCAGGTTCATTTCCAGTCCCGACAATAAGTAATTGGACCGCATATAACCACTGAAGCTTTAATAACAATCTTGAAAACTAGTCTGCCACAGCCTACCTTCTCCCAACTTAATACGTATGCCGATTGTACATTTCCCTTTTGTATTTGTCGTCGTGACTATTTCCTTTTGTAGTATGTACATAGTGTCTACAGTGCACGGAGAATTTGTATAGAGACATACATGTGTATATAGTCAGGCATAAAATAAACCTTGTTGAATCCCTTCATTTATTCTCATCCAGAATCGTCGTCGACCACATGAAAGAATCTATGCCTATATATCGTGACAAGAATGCATCTCTGCCTAAACAAATAAAGAGTAAGCGAGCAAACAAATAAATCCACTTTGCTATTACAAACTAAACTATACATATATACAGAGCAAATATGCTCTGAAGTACACAGGCAGAAAGAGCTCGATCTCAGCTCATTTGCTATAATCGTCGAAATAGGAAATAGGAAGAGACTGTGTGAATGCAGAGCCAGCACCAGAGACATGTCACATTGAGCACAGTATAAACAGAATTTACAACTCTCCCCCATATTCCATATAATATCTCCATTACACATCAGGAGTCAAGCCAATAAAGTCGGCCTACACAAGTCTACACCTCTGTTTGCTCACCATTATATGTACACCAACAGGAATAAATTACCATGAAAGAAAAAGGATCGAAAATCAAGAAATACTGGCAGGGCAGGTCACAGCAATGTGCATTATAAAAATTACTCGCCTTTTTTCCTTACCACCAGCATGTACATGTACTTGGAAAAGGAGTGTCCACATCATTCTATTTGTCAATCTGTTGACAACGTGTATCACCATTTGATAGACACAGTTGATTGCGAGAAAAGTTCTCCAAGACACGCTGCTGACAAGTGACACTTAGTGTCAGCCACCCTCACCACGCCACTACTTATGACAGAGCAGACCCAATTACAAGGATCTGTCTTTGTCATCAAAATAACCTGTCCTCTGTATCTGAACAGCATAAAAAGTCTACCTAACGACAGAATGACAATTAGATTTACGGCGGAAACTCTCTTGTAAGTACTTTTTATGGCGGCACACACAAAGCCCAGTATCGTATGTGAAAACATTTCCATTTTATCATCACTCTTCTCCCCTGCCACAATTTCCTATCTCATGGCTTCTCTGTTGCAGATATTATGTACGTATACAGATATATACAAAATTACCAATAAGGACCTAATCTTTATATATGTAGCTCTTTGTGCACATCTTTTTTGCCCTAATAAAACGTAAGAGAATATCTATAAATATTATCTTATCACTAATAGCTAACAACTAACAGCTACTTTATGTGTTGTACACCTACTAATAACCAAACACTCGTTTTTGTCAACATCACTATATGCAGACAGAGTCGACTAGCCAAGGTAGGTTAGTTGGTTGTAATTTTACTGTCCAGAAAGTCGAGATACAATAGAAAAGGAATCTGCTGGAAATGTTTTTAGTGTTAGAATGTGCTAGACTGACTCTCAGTCCTGCTGTAATTGCAACTGTCATGGGCTTTCTACGATGCTTTTGATCACAAAGTCGACAAGACAACGGAGAATAGCAAGGCAGCGGCAATAAGTCAATGAAAAGTTGTCCTTTCTCTGTTCTCTCTTCTCTCCCTTACTACTGATTGGACAGCAGTGGTGGACTAGCTTTCTTACTAATAGAAGAAGTGACCGCAATTGGAAGCGTCGAGTTTTACATCATTACAAGAGATTTTCCGCGTTGCTTGGACGCTCCGACACATGGCTTCTTCTCTCTACTACGTATAAACATAGTGCATATACAGAATATAAACTTTTACCTTACTTCATTCACAAGTATATTTATATATTTACTATTCTATATTGTGCAGCTCTTTTTCTTTTAGCTGCGTTTGTAGCAATATCAAAAGCAGACAGCATATACGGCGTGGTATAAATACATTCTATAGTACATCTACTAAAGAAACTACTACAGCTGTGCATTGTGGTGATGGGGATATGACGACCATATCGAACATATTACGTCTTTTCATTTGAAGTAAGCCTAAGTCAAGTAGAACTAATACATACTACCTTGAGTCATATGAATACATATAACACTTACTACTTTAACACCTTGCCATTTCCCTTTGTTGGTCCTTCGACAGTACATGTATGTAATCTTGCTCTTCCAAGACAACTTTTTTTCATCTTATCTTTCATCAGGATCTATGAGCTTATTTATCCCTGGGAGCATAGCCGAATGACGTTATCTCACGTAAAGTAAGCGAGAGTACAAATACGAGTTTTTCAGACATGTGTAGGAGGTATTTAGCTGTTTGTGTACTACTACCACTGGCTGGGAAAGAGTGTAATATTACACATAAATATATATAAAGTGTATATACTATAATATCTGATATATGTATTCCCATAACAGATATACAGATAGGACGTGGTGTCGTATTTTCGTACTACTGTAACCGCAGCGTTGAATGGATTTGTAAGAAAGAAAATCCAACAAAACGCAAGTCATGGAAAAACCGTTCCCATCTTCATTCCAGTCAACTTAACTTGGAGGCGGTTTGTCCACCCGCAATTCCTTTTTCGGGAGTTTCTGACCAGAGGATATTCCAGTAAATATAACAGTCTGTGTACAGTACAGTGCATACACATTATGTTTAGCACATGCTGTACCGGTGCATTTTATAAAATTGACTTATCTGTCATTCATTCCTACCACCCGAGCTTCGTTTCATCTCTTTTCTACTACACAGCAACTTTTCCTTACCATGTAATTTTCCTTTGCTTCTTTATCGGCTCGCTTACCCTTCATGCATTTAGCAACACCTATCGTGCACACATTTATACTGTACTTTTTTCCCTGATGTCCCCCAACAATAGTATAAACTTTGAGGAAATCAATTACACCACAACAGAACACATCAAACTTAAATATTATGCATTAAATTGCCGTTCTCACTACCTCTCATGTTTGAGGGTTCGAATGCATCAAAGCACCAGATTTTACAATCACTGACAATCCACGTAAATAGGAACAGAAATAGGAAACAAACTTGCCCATATTAAAACAAAATTATTCATTAAGACTGTCTTCTGATATACACTTAGTGTCTATCTTTTTTAAATAATTCTCAGTATATTTTAACATGATCTAATTGGATTTAACTACTACATATTGTATTCACATAGTTAGGATTCCTATTAGGAATATCTCCTTTGTTCTACACATAAAAATATGATTTTTAATACAAGGTAAATTGTGCCAAAGCCATTTGGTGAAAGGTAGTGCACCATGTAGACTTTCACATCATTGACAAATGCATACATTGTGAAGTAGAAAATCTGCTTGAAGGATCCATCATTTAGTACAGCGTAGCACCAAAATGATCAATAGGCATGGGTGAAAGCGATTAAAAAGTTTTGCAGCTACTAATACATTAAATAAAAGACGGAAGACACATGATGTCACGTCATCACATAAACCGGAAAAGTAACAAAACACGAAACGACAAAGCAGCCAGATATTATTCCCCAATCGATATTCTACGTACCGCTATTTTACTTCGTTTTCTGCTAAACATTGAATGAGTGAATGAATACAAATGTTGAATATAGCGTATCATAACACGTTCATAACTACGCCGCGCAAACATTAAGCCAAACTATCAACGAGACAGAGTGTCGCCGTAATAACCATAGGTGTTGTATGTATATTAATGTGGTATTAATAGGCAAAGTGACGGGTTTGACCTTAATGGTATTATTAAAGTTGTCTAGATTAATTCTATTATGATGTTGGTTTCTGTGCGATGACACCCGAGAAGTAGTATTGAAATGGATGTCAAAGCTTGTGGCCGGGATGCATTAATTGCGTTCAAATTGTGAATATCTGGCTCAACATTAAAATACTGGGGCTCCTCAAGCACGGCTTATTCCGAGGCTTGGCTCCGTATTTTGCTTAACTAA
>JABASC010002160.1:0-18885 GCA_019776185.1 Plutomurus gul | reverse complement strand
AGTTTGTCTGAAATAGTTTCATATGCTGTTCGAAAGTTTGTTTGATGCGCACTTGGTATGACATAATTTATGTATAATTTGTAGCAGAGCTTTAATCTATGATTCGCAATAATTGGTCATTTCATTTTTTATAACTGCACCAATTCATCCGGTGCACACCTCAGCCTAAAAATAGTCAGCGGATTTTCAAGAATGGACAATATGTATTTATTTAAGAAAGTTTAACAGTGGAAATGGGTTTTGGAGTAGTTTCGTTCTTAGTTTGTATACGATGATTACAACTTAGTACGAAATGTGGGATTTCAGTGTGCTGTATAAAAACATGTAACGATAAAACATAAAATGATCATATCAAAAATAACGATGAATGCAACAGATATAATAATTCCGGTGTGGCGTTGTTTGCTTGTCATTGTAAACTTTCGCTAACTGTACATTGTACGTAAATGTTAATTGTAGAAATAAAATAAGCAATCAATGAAAATTTTGCTGTGCTTACTTCAACATTATCTTAGCATATTCAGTTACAGCGTTTGGATTAGTTTAGTTAGCCCCTCTCGGGATCATCGCAAATTTTGCGTGTGTACTCTATTGCCCAGTCATGATAAAGAATGGTGAAAGAATCTCGACAGAGAAGTGAGAAATTTTTCAGAGAATGAGGTTATTGAAAGACGTGTTAAGTTTCAAAAGAAATGTAATTTGCCTTTTCAAAGCTCTCGTTTTACTTTTGAGTCAAAATTTCAATCAATACTTGAAGAGTCACCGTGTCGCAAGAATATGTCCGTTCTGCGTTCACTCACTAATTTTGTCAAGGTACACATGGACTTTAATGGAATGATGTTCCGTTCATAAGCCTATACAAGACATTAATATTAATGTCTCGAAAGTCTCGATGTATAATTTAGGGTATTTTATCCATTTTTATTTAAAATAAACTATTGTCATTATTCATTTTCTTAATAATTCAAGTCGTTGGTTGTTCTGAAGTGTTCCATATAATACATTGTCTGGGTTCCAGGTTAAAGCAATTAAGAGTTGTAATTTCAGAATCACAGTTACCACAAGGTAGAGAAGCTCAAATAAAGACTAAAAATATTTCTGAACTTTAATTGCTTATTCTTGACCTGATTAGGTGAAAGCTCTGGAGGTGTTATCGGACTTTTTTAAAACATTTGCTACATTAATTGCTTTCACATCATGCCCAAAATCGTTCGATACCTGATGGTGGTACCATTTGGGGCGCTGCCAGCTTTTTTAGCAAAACCCTCTAGTTTTGGACATCACTTAGGGACTACTAACTGAGGTCAATGTTCAAGAATAGAATCATATTTGGACTCCCTCCCTTACAACAAAAGTAATACATATGAAAATGGTGTCTGCAGATTGTTCATAGAAAACTGCATACCATAATGGTGATGATGCTGGTGTGTACAATATTCAGAGCTGTGAAGGGAGTTGTCGAGTTGTTGTAGAGAATTAAATGAAACGAGCGTGGTGTGGTCTGCGAGTTTACATATGGAAGGACTGACGTGTGGACACAGAAAGATAAGCCGGAGAGTCATTCTCGCTCTCTGAGCAATAATAAGATGTCATCCCTACCAATAAACTCATATAAGATCACGACTGGAGAACAAGCATTTGTATTTATAGAGACAAATTATCTTTTGCTCTTCTCAATGAAATGAGGTCAAAAGCAGTTATACGAGATTTTCGATCAAAGTATAAGGATATAAATATATAATAATATTACGCATACCATCGGGACAACATTTCATTCAAATTACTCAGATTTAAAATATAATGTGGACAGTCATTGTTGTCAACGATTTTGAAGAAAATTAAGTTTCTACATTTGCATCTCCATCTACAACTAACCCGCTTGAATGAGATTCTCATGCGGGCACTGCGAAATATAGTCACGTTGTTTTGATCTACTAAATATTTCACTACTGCATCCTCAATGAACCTTTTTCTACAATGATCTAGCAAACACAGACATACAAAGCTCACATAATCTATACTACTATACTGTCTATCAAAATAAACTTTTTGTGTGCATACAATGCATATATATAACTAACTGTAAGTATTACTAGAAATTGTATGTACATAGTGTTGTGTTCTGTCTACTCTGTACTTTTTTGACAATATGGACATTGCAATCAAATGAACCAAAAGATGTAAATCGAGAAATGTACAAGCGACAGAATTCATTTCTGAGAAAAGTCGAAGCGAAAGAAAAAGAAACTGGAGGACGATACAATGCAAAGAACATTAGAGTTCAGGCGATTCAAACGAAAGGAGAGGAAGAAGGAAACAAGAGTCACCACACAGAAAGGATCAGCTCAGCGCCTATTTATTTCACATACAGATCCATAATATGCTTTCAAGAAGGGATAGCGAGAAGAATGAGACAAAGATTGCATTGGTTTTCAGTATTTTCGTGTATATAAGGAAGTCTTGTGAATTGAATTGAGTGTGGCCTACTATGGGCTGCCTTCAAACTGTCTGCGCACTGTAAACAACGAAAAGGTTCATGTAGCCTCGCACTAATACTAGTAATACTTACTTTTACACAGACACGGAGCATTTAAATGAAATCCTATATTCCTATTAGTGCATTACATACTTTTCTGTGTACCAGCTAAATACATGTTAAGTAAAAGTAAACTATGTACTATGCAATACTTATACTCACAAACACACCACATACTAATGCAGAGTGAAGTCAAGTGTGTAACAGAAGGATCTGGATAGGAAGTGCTGTACTATTCTTTCCAATCTTGGCTTCACTTTTCTGTGTGTGTGAGAGAGTGAGTAAAACATAGAGTCGAATCTCAGTCAGAGTGAGGTGAGATTGTGTGTGTGCGTACGGAGGAAAGAGGAGGAGATCACATACTTACACTTTACTTGCCCAATGCACTCTCTACTCAACAGTGCTTGCTTTTCAGTTGACTTGTGTATTGGCTTGCACAGTTTGAGTTCCTTCTGAGATTGTACGTCTCGAGCCTTGTTGAAGGTACCCACCACTATTCACCACTAGTAGGTGGGTTCCCATATATTCCTATGTTATATAGCATGTGCACTATATAGGGAGCCGAAAAGAATGAAGTAAAAAAGCACTGCATACATGTATGTATATTGCAAAGGAAAAAGGAAAGAAGTGTAGTTAGAGACGATGAGCATCTCCCAAATCATTTCCTTTAGTCTTCTGTGGCATTTCGTGGATGAGGGACTTGGGTCCTCTTCTTGTCCACACCAATCCATTCATTTGATAATCAATCTCCACTTCAAACTGTTTATTACACCTAATTTTATAATTTTGTAATTTTATTATTCCTTCCAATATTTAGTTTATTGACAGGCAGGGAATCTCGCGAAAATTATAGATTCGTTTATGTAACAGAATCTGAAAATCGCATCAGGAAAATGACAAAGAAGTCTCCTGGTTGTTGTCCACTTTTAAGTTCATCACGCAAGTAAATTCAGACACATAATTACAATCGAATACAAACAAATTCATTTGAATGTGAACGCTTTCGATATGTGTACATTCACTAGAGAAACACATTGATTGAATGAGAATACTAAAAGCTGCTTATCTTACTGTGAGACCGAGTGCGAGACAGCGTACCACATTTATTACCAAGAATGAATGAACAGCAGCAGCATATATATATTAATCTATTGTATCGTGTAGTATATAGATCATTTTGTTAGGGTGCACACAATTCTATTCAGTTCAACAAGTGGGAGTCGAGTCAGTCTCGCTCCCATCATTCACAAACTCACTACAGACGAAGAGCTATAGCCAAGACAAGAAGGAAGCAAGTAAGAAAAGCATCTTTTCCAGAACACGCACACACACACACACACAGATGTGAGTTGGGAAGCAACAAGTTGAAAAATTGAGAAACTTTTCTCGGGTTCCTGGTCTGTGCTGGTAAATTACTGGAAGAAGGACGGGACAGAGGAAATGATTAACTGCAATTGGAAATGTTGAAAGTGATCGCAATAAAGAATTGATGATAAGTGGTTTAGCTCGGAACAGGATAGAGAGGAAGATGAGGATGAAACTGTTGTTGTGAATGAAGAAAAGAAAGAGAGTGCAGCAGTGCTGAGTGAATTGCATGGGAGCACAAGAGCAGCATCAAGAAAGACAAGCGAGAATTGTAAAGATTTAAGCGCTACTACTACTACTATCATAATATATCCTACTTATGAGATTCCTTGAAGTGAATCAGTAGTGTTGTGTTTTGAGTGGTGGAGTGTGCTCGTCCACATAAATTCTCCTGTTGTGCATTACTCAGGGATTTTTTTCATATTAAATTTTAACTCTAGGTTCCAATAATTTTCTTTTCGGACAAGAACATGTAAAAGTAATTGCGGCAATTGTGATAGTGAGCGGTGGTGTGGCGGGAGGCGGCCTGGCCACTAGTACTAAATCACCTAGTCAATCTCCTATACTGCAACTACACCTTCATGTGGCTCAACAATTTACCCTAAAATAACTGAACGACTCAATTACCAACTACTTACCTTCTTCATTTGGCTACTACTCATCTATAATCACAATAGCTTGCAATAAAGTCAGTCCAGCCATTCACCGCAACGTATTGAGTGCGCTCAGAGATTCTCAGCAGTATGAAAGCTCCTTTTTGTGATAGTTATCCACACACGACCGTCCGATGGAAATTTGCTCATTTTCAGGATTTACTTTGCAAATGGTAAGTGCACACAGAATAAAAATTCATATACAACCTTTACAAAAATTTGCACACTGTAAGAGTGTTAATTTTGACTCGAGTCTTTAATGTGGGCGATGAGAAAAAAAAGGAAAACATGAGCAATGATGGAAAGTCCATGAACATGTACTAGTTTTCCAAAGAGATTCCACTTTTACTTATAATTAGTTAACGCGTACGTTTTAATGAATATTTAGTGAAATGAATCGAGTCCGGGGGTTCAAAGATTATCAAAGTCCACTCATTCGTATCTCTTTCCTCTGAATATGAGCCAAAAACTAGAGAATGACAATGCAAATGAGTACACGATTTTTTTTACTCTCTATAATGTACATAATAAATATTAGACAACATACTACACTGTATGTATTTATTCGGTATATTCATAGTCACAACAAATGAGCAGAAAATTGTGCAACATGTGCTTAGGATAATTTAATTTTGCGTAGAATAATCAACAAATGTGGACTGAGAACGTGATTTAAAAAATCAAGAAACAATTTAGTAATTGTGTTGAGTAAACAATTTTTATAAGATTTAAATTTTGCAAATAAATATTTGGTGATTTTAGGTTGGCAATTTGGTTTGTTTACCAAACGTTTGTAATCGTAGCACCTGGAGCCAACGCGGTAAGTTGAGATTTGTGCATCAATCTTCATCGCCCTTCCTGCCTGCTGCGTTCAATGAAGCTACAAATAGCAGTGCAACAAATAAAATGATTATTATTTTATATTTTTTCTCCAACATTTACTCCTTAGTATTGTATTTTATGCTTTTGCATTCGCGATCATGTCTACTAATACTAATATTGAATGGTCAGAGTAGGAAGAGACCGGCTTGTATTGTATTTCTTGCTTTCCTAGTTATCTTTCAGCTTGTACAGTCACATCCTGCTTCCTTGCACATTTCTCTACTTAGATTATATTAGTCACACATGAGAATCATGTGGATTCGATAAAAACTGTTAAGTCTTCAGTCATGCAGTTTCTCTGCTCCCTTCTCGAATAATGTTTACCGATTTCCAGACCAGAGATTTGCATATTTTATTCCCCTGTCATCATCGATTCCATGAATGACAAAGTTCCTGCTTACAAATCATTCTGCCTTTTGCTAATATATATCCAAAAGTATTGGCAAAAATTTCCCCACTAAGCTCAAAGCCCCAGTTGCCCCAGCTATACAGTCAAAACAAGGAGACGACAAAAAAAGAAGTAAAAGGATTCAAAATTTAGTTGGTGCTTGAAATGCAGACGAAAATAGACGAGCATTGCTTTTTATGCATTTCTCATGTTCGCTTTCTCATCCAGCAGCAGCACATCTAGCCACCAAACAGAACACCAGAGCCGCAATCCCTATGTCTGTATATGAACACACACGAGACTTCAGGTGCATACCGAAATGTGCACAAATACTTGAGTACAAATTTTTATTACCATGTAATACCCGTACATCTCTTCTTGTGTATAGGAAATGCATTTCATCCTATTACGATAGGAACTATACACTTGCATACTTTCGTTGTGTTATTCACCCAATCTGTATATAGACAGTAGAGATGTTGTTGACTTTGTCTATTGACAATCAAATCCCACGTAATCTGCCGAGAATTGCCAACAAACTGCCAACATAAAAGCATTATCCTTATCTCCACAACGATAGATTTTGCATAGCATTATAAAGAATGTACATAGTTTACTCTGTGACTGAACATCCCAAACCTACCCACCTACACTCAATGTGTTCTTACAGATGAGAGTATTAATATTATTGCTCCACTCACCTCGACATTCAACTCTTCATTATACACAAATCGTACACAGTCAACATTTACTCGCGGCAGATAACCCAGACAAGTTGTCTCTGTCTCTCACGACGACCACATATCTTCTCCTACATCACATCACTTCATTATGAATGCTGTTGTTCCAGTTGAGCAAATAGTTAATATTCTCCTCCGTGGCAATGTGCAATTGCATACTTCCTTTCTTATCTCTCTACTTAATCACTCTGCTCGTCTTATTAAGGTGTACTCTACCGTTCACATATGCAGATGCGTACAACGTTTAGCACATCTCTACATTCTAGTACAACATGTATTGGATTCTCTTGGCGCACTGCATCGAAAGCTAAACAGTGTATCAAGTTTGTTTCATTTCATGATCATGTGTGGGATGATGAAATCAAATGTTGAACATAAATGTGAATGTACTTTTCTAATACTACATTACTGATTGTACATGCAATAATACTGCATTCAGCACAGTTTTATAGTGAATGCAAGCCAATTCATCGACTTTTCTTCCTTTTCATTTATGTTATTACTACAATACAATCTTTCGTATTTCACAAACATAAGTAAATGTACAACTCCCACATTGTCCTCCTTTCATTAAATGCCTCTTCTTCTGTTCCATCTACAGGGCTATAACCTCTTCCAAAGAAATTATGACTACTTTGATTTCAAAACTGTTGTCTAAGCACTTGCAAAGTTTCATTTACTATTCTACATTCAAATGGCCTCCTCTCTTGATTATAATATGACAGCTCGTTTTTATTTATTAGAACTCAATATCTGGCATCATTGACTTTTGAAGAACTGTTCCCTCACCCAAGTCACACCGCCTCTGTATGTATAGCGTTAGCTTCGTTTGTGAGCCAACTCAAACCTAACCTACGCAAGAAGAGAATTAGCATGCACTGGAGGTGTTTTCCTGCATACACATAAATACATACAGCTATTACGATATCGTCCAATTTCAAACTTGAATCCATTCAAGAAGAAGTTTTATCTTCCAAGTCTCCTAACCTTTAAGTTAGTATTCTCTGATCTCTTTATCACTCTTAGAACCATTGTACGCCCTTATTCTCCTTATTCGTAATTTCTACCAAGCCTACTAAATACAAATGCTTGATTCTCCACTTTTCTGCTTATTGAGTTATTATTGCTGGAAAGAAAGATGTATGTATTAGATTACCAGGGAAATTTACCAAATTATAAATTTACTACAAAGTATTTGGTAATGCTTATGTAAATTGGTGCAGTTAATTTTATAGTCTAATCTTGAAAATTGGTACAAGCAAGCTCAGGTTCAATACATCAAAGAGACATTCCGAGTTACAAGTAGCCCGTGATTATTTGAATAATAAGCGGAGGTAAGTTTATCTCTGGGCAAATAGAAAGGCAATAACAGAGCTAATAGCACGCAGTAGACAGCAGTAGAGTAGTGGTAGTTGCTTGGCTAGTGACTCTATTGAATTTATACAGAGAGTTCTCATCCTAAACAGTAAAAGACGAATCAATTCCTTATTTGGAATATTTACTCAGTTTTTTCTTTATTTCAAGTCGTCGCTTTGAGCAAGTGTACTTATAGGCAAGTCTTGTGAGCCTTTGAAAGGAATAATAGTCGAGGTTCCTTCATTGTTCTCTCTATTGAGTCTCTGTGAGCACTGCACACTCACCACTGGTGCTGGTTAGCATCTCTCTCTTTCTGTGAATATGTGTGTACATCTTGTATTATTTGAACAAGACGAAGAGTTGTTGTTGTGTGTGAGACTGGGATAAGAAGAGGAATTAGGTATGCATGCCTTGTAGTAAGTTGTAGTAAGAAGTGCAATGGATAGGAGAGATGGAAAAGTAGAGATGCATTTCTGTCTGTCTCTCTCCCTTTGCCTGCCACTCTTCTATAAACTGTTAATTTAACGATCCAATCTGTAAGAATCTCACAATAAGCTGTCTCTCTCTCTTTCAATATTTTTACATGGTTCCGTGTTTTCCTCGTCTCATCATTTTGTGTACGCAGTTCGTGTGGTGGTCTCCAGCTCTCTCCCATTTATACATATACATCTAATGTACAGACATTAGATGACTCGACTTTACTTAAACGCCTGTGTATGCCTATTACAACAAATCCATTTGCCTGCCTCTACTAAAGCACTGCTAAAGTTTAGTTAACATCTTTTGAGTTTCCTTTACTTTCTGGCGTTTATTTTCTTTCCTCTCCCTGTGTCAGTCTCCGCCGTGCAGTACAAGCAAGTACGCACAGTGAGACAGAGAGAGTTTGCTTTCCAACATGTGTACGTGTGTACCTGTACATATGTAGTTGTAATCTTACGCAAGAATGAATATATAAGAGCCATTCACAGTCAAAATCCATCTTCATTTAAAAGACTCGAAAGTTCTAAACACACTCGCGCCCTCCTTCACTACGCAATGCTCCGTATGTGACTTTACTATTCTAAAACTGAATTATGTAATAGCGAAGAAGGCTGAAGAAGCAGGCGATTCATCCGTAAGCCGGGATGATGTCGAGAATTATTACTCTCAAAGAGAATAAAGTGCTTAGACAATACTTCTGTGGAAAGCTTTAGTGGTTTAACCAGTACTATACGTACATACTCTTTGCAGCTGAATAGTTATAATAATGTCTGGCAAAGGTTTGTAGTGTACTGTACCACGTAATATACAATTAACCATTATCTGGTCTCTGATAGAGATGCGAGAGAGCCGTCGTGATGCTTTAAAGCTATCTTGCAGCACACAATGTTACAATGTAATTGCATTAGATTGTAGAACAACCGTGAAAACCCATTCAAATGAGATTCCACAAAGGAATTAAGTACCGAGATACACTCATTACATATTTAGCAAGGAGAACCATCAGGGAAATGCACTTTCACACTTTTACAGATTGGATACACACACTTGCTCGTTTTGCATGTGGACTCTGTAGTTTTCACATACTTTTCAAAGGTCTGCTCCCTCACGCGCCTTCCATAAAACAAAAGCTGATTACTTTCTCATTAAAAGGAAGGTATACAACTCATATGTACATACATATGTAGTGTTAGAGAAGAATGAGCGGATGTATGGTTTACTATTTTATGACTACCATTACAGTGCACCATTGCACGGTCGATTAGTGACATAGGCTGCGCACGAAACGAAACATTAAAGGAATGCTCTCATGTAAGAGGAAGAGTGTGAGATGGTATTTGACTGTGGAACAGTTAAGCAGTGAACTTTACACTTACACTTTATTCAAAATCCAGGAAATAAAGCGGCGCTAAAGGATTTAGATATTAGTGGAGTGCAGGCGTAAAAAATCTTAAATAGGGAAAGATGTTGAGTCGACTTTTGAGAGTTAAACGGAGGTTAAAAGGTGAACTGAAGGGAACAGACAGAATGGTCCTTCCTTCTTGCCTCATTCACTGGGCGAGAAAGAGAGAGAGAGAACAGCAGATATTTCCTGATATTTTTCACAAAAGAATTTCCCTTGGAGCCTTTGATCGGAGAGTTAAATTACGAAGCTAACTGTTGTACGAGCATAAGACAGACTTTTATCCATCATTTCACTTCATCTGTCCGTGCATCTTGGTTGAATATATAATTAGATGGTATGAAGCACTGGGAGAGAGAGATAAGCATCTCTAATATGCGGGTGATTTTAATAAAAGATCTGGAAGGTGGAGACTGGTTGTAGTACTGTACTTGTAATTGTAATATCTCTTGCACCTGTACAGCTAATAATTCTAAATTGTATAATATTTTACGTTCTCTCTCTCTCTCTCTCTCTGTCTGAGTTTTCATTTGCGTCTTATCTTCACTTATCTTAATATATACTAAAGACTTTGCCTTCCTTTTCTGAACTTTGTCTCTGTACGACTCCAGAGAACAGCACGGCTCAGCCGAGGATAAAATGTTCTATAGGTCCTTCTCTAGTGATAGTGTATCCTTTAAAACACAAAGAATACATTACTATGAAGATGCGTATGTATATATATAGCATCGTTGTAGCTGCATACTAGATAATAATGAGTACTATAGAGGTATTTAGAACTGGACCTCATTCTCATCCTCCTGACTGCAGGGAGAGAACCACTTGTTATCTGTTGAGGACCTGAATGAAATATCTGCTAGCGGAGGGGCCTTGACATGTCCCAGTCACAGCAAGGCAACTTAGGAAAACTGATTCTCAACTGGACTTGATTACTCGACACTTGACGTCAGTGATGTTGTCTATTTGGTCGTAGAAAATCATTTTTCTCTGTAAGTGACATGACTGGCCAACTTTTTCATCCCTATAAAAGTAGCGCTTGATTACCTTACCTATAGGTACAGTTATACTTACACACTAAACTATTCAGGAAGACTGTCGCTGTTCTTTTTATATCTTTATTTAGTGGCTGGTAAGGTATATAGTACTTGAAGTACGCTTACGCATCACCCCTTTTTTCATTCTCCACATATCCCATTTGAAGATTTTGAACACAACAGCACACTGTGTGACGTGACCAACCAATGATACATTTTTAATCTCTTCTCTCATCTGAAATCATTACATGTGAGTTGTGTTGTTGTCATGAATCAGGAATGTAAATGATTCCGAGAGCAGCAGATGTGGAATGATATATTTTAAAGCAACTGTATAAATTGTATGGCCCCTGCGCTTCAGAAAGCCGGTGTGAATATTAAATCCTGTGTTTATTAATGTAAAATTTATTGTAACATCAGATCAGATAATTAAATTTCCATTTTGAAAACTTTGCTTATATGTGTGTAGCAGTAAGAAATTTTTGCATATTGCTTATTTTGGTATGGCGTGTGCAAGTTTGAGCTTACTGCATTTTTATAGAATGTATATTTATTTGTAATATACGTTGGAATTCTGTCATTTTGTTTGTTATACATACTTGCATAATGTTTATCTGCCGAAATATGGACGGAGGAAACGCTTTTCCTGTCACACTCTACAATGTCGTTTACCAGTTACCATCTTAGAATATGGCGACCACGAAATTCTTAAATATAGGCTATACAAAAATATGTACATGTGCCCGTGCATGTATGTGTCAGCAATATTATTGTCGTATACATATAGCCGTTTCTATGCATAATGTTATTCACCTCTGTTTTTGTGCCACCGATTCTGGGAATACCAACAAAACAGTCACTGCCAATAATTGAAATACAATGTGCCAAGAGAGACCCCTAAAGTAATACTAGTTAATTAAATGCTACCGGAGAAACTTATCTTTAAAATCAAAAACTGCATTGTTGTTGTGCAAGTGTAGAGACAGACACAATGTCTTTGGGTCTGTTGTTCACACATTCCATTCTAGTCCGCAATGTCACTCATCAGTTCCCGAGGGTAATCGTATTAAAGGAACCCCGCATCGCCAAGTGAATACTCAATTCTCAACAAAACAGCAAAATGTTTTAGGTGCTTAAATTGTCTCTACCATTTCTTTGATGTTATTTGATGCTTACCCGTCACAGACTGCACTTTTACCCGCTGCACATTATATAGTACTACAGATTATATTCAGTTACAACAAAAGAGCAAAGGTCCTCGGTCTGAGTTACTTCATCTGCTGCTACCACATTTGTCACTCGTAAAGAGCTATACAGTATTATATTGCACATATTTATATGTAATTATTGTCGGGCCTGCATAAGGTATCAGCCTCACAACTCACACAGTGTACTTAGGCTACACAACTGCAATCGCGGAAAGACGATTTCATACAACGTCAGTAAAGAATTCCTCCAAATCAAATTTCTCAAATTTAAGAAATTCTCAAAGTCGGTTTTAAAGATACCCTCTAATTGTCACGTCGATTATTTGATTGGAAAACATATTGAAAGTGCAAAGTATAGACTATAACTTGGAATGGGTCCCAATTAATTGTACTTTAAAATAAAGGAAAGAGCAAGTACTTTATTCCTGCCATTAGAACAAAGGAATTGAATAAAGGAATGGTACATTAGCCAGCACTGAGGAATCGCGAGTAGGTACGTATAAAGTAATTAAAGTGGCAAATATGTATATGCAAACTAAAAATTATGTAGGCTCCGTGACTGTGCAATGTATGTTTGCATCAGAGGTGAGTAGGCATTGATTATAGAAGAAGAAAATGCTCAATTCAAAATTTCTCCGAAAAAGCCCAAAACTTTTCGTAAAAAAATGCCAAGCTCAAAATGGATAATGAGATATCAGAACAAAGATGGAGCGTGAAACGCTACCTGAAACATTTCTATTGTAGAGAAGGCGGAAAGAATTGTCCTGCCCCAGTCAAACTACACGTTGTGGCAGCAGTCCACTTGTGGACCAAAAATTGTGAACACTCCCACACTCGCAATTTTTGCGCAGCCACAAAGAAGGCAAAGGTTAAGAAGTACAGCACCGAAAACAAAGCGCTGAAGTGGAAGGAGTTTTGCTAACTTCCTCTACTCTTAGTTTAGCGTATGGCAGATTATTTTCGTTCGGCAGGTTGGCAACTTTCCGACTGCCGCTGCCCTTCTTTTCTGAAAAATTACATGTGCAAACATAAATGGTACAGCAGTGCAGCGGAACTTGTACACGTACACAAATATTCCACAAAACATACAATTATTGAATTATTTGACTAACTGGCTTTTTATACACATGTATGTTTTCAACTGACGATTCATTGGTTTAAAACTGACGATTAATTGAAAAATCTACTGGCTATTCCTTTTTATTGTTTCAAGAATTCGATTCATTAAAACTTCTACGCTCATTTATTCTAATGTACGATTCATTAAAGAAAATGGCTATTTAAAATTAAGTCATTTGGAATTTTATGTACTACACATCTTACGGACTATGAAATTATGTGTAGTTTGTTACACGACAAATGATAGCTATACATACAACGCGTTGTAACGTACACCATTTTAGTTTTTGAAATTACTTATCCTTTGGAGAAAATCAACTATGACTGGAATATCTCTTCTGGCAATTTAGATGGTATCCTCTCTTAGATTTCCCATTTCGTGTCTTGAAAATCAAACTGTACTCACGATTCGCTTTCAAATTTCCTTTTCTCGTATTCCTCGGATTGTGCAAAGAGAGTGGTAATTGAGTGAATCCAAATTATTGAATCAATTAGAAAAACGATGCCTTTGTCGTTTGTGATGATATCTAAATCCTAGGTAGAAGCACTGATGCAAATGCAACGTAAGGTTCACCTACAGAAATTGAAATCAATTTAGTGCTTCCCTTTTGCAAATATGTAATTGTTGCGGGGTCACATCAATCAAACAAATCTTGTAACGCACTACGCAAAGTGTCTTCATTGCCATTGTTGAGCCATTTATAGACGTACACAAACAAGGTTAAATAACCAAGGCTTGTTGGTCCAGACAAACAAATAGTTACGTGACACCGGGATCTTCAATGAATTATCAGTTTGGCATAGTTTCCACTTAGTTGGTAACCTTTGTGTGCGATCAAAGGGCGAGGTCATTTTTTCTTTTAAAAACATTCAAAGTATTGTAAATTTTAAACGAAAAAGTAAGAAGAGCCCAAGACCTAGATTCATCTTATCGCGGGGCCTTCCTAACCGTGTAGTAGATACATTTCATTCATAAATTAACCAACATCATATGTATATAATGTGTAAATATGATATTATTGTACTCAACGCTTATTCTGCTACTATCTACATTTAATGCAACTGTATTCCCTATGCTTCACGTTAAACTCGTAAAATTGCGATATTTATGACTTTGTACTTTTACTTGACACATAATTGGTTTACTTGATTATTTACAGCAATATAATTATGAAGACGACCCTTTGTACGGACGTCGAGATGAAGATCTATACTACGCTCGCGGTGGAAGCAGCAGTGGGCGAGGAGATAGTCGAGACAGAGACAGTCGCGACCGTGACAGTAGCAGAGATCGGGACAGTAGAGGTGGAAGAGGGGATGAAGACTCATCGTCACACAACTCGTATGGGGAAAGAGATCGAGGAAGTCCGAGCTACACTGGATATGCCAGTGAAGGTGTGGGCCAAGTCTACGGCTACGATCAACGATCATCCTCAATTTTACCGCAGGGACCACAAATTGCAGCAAGAGACGGAAATTCGTCGCGATGCTCCTCATGCTGTGCACCAAGATGCCTGGCTGAAAAGGGCTCCAGGGTAAGTCAATGAAATATAACTCAAATTATTATTTATTTTCTATGTACATTTGAAAAGTAGCCAAGTTCCAGATATGGGCAAAAATGTTTTTTGTATAATGAAACCGCATGTTAGTGAAGTATTACTACGTTACATAATAGAGTCCATTGTATTTTGTATTAAAGGGGCACACAGTAATGAAAAGGTGCAATGCAGTTTTTTAGTGGAGAGAGGGGAAGAAATTTGGGAATAGAATATTGTGTAACAATGGGATACTTAATTGGTTCCTTTTAAGGTGGCTGAACACATTTCCAATAGATAAATGGTGTAAAAGCGTGCTGCCCTTGTAGTTGCACTCTCGTCTTGCGTCTTGCCCGCATTCAGTGTTCCTCCTTGAGACATTTGAATTGTGTGCATGTGAACGTGTGTAAAGAGGGAAGAAGAAATGAATTTTTGAGAAGCAATAAGGAAGATGAGATTTGTTGGGGTTGAATGGGGCTAAGCTGTGGCTCATGGCTCCCCTCATTCTCTATTAATCATCCCATCATCGGCTCTCTTTTCACAGAGACTCTCCCAACTCATTCGACTTCTCATTCCATCATGTACTTTTTGACTGGAGACATAAACACATACACCATTCTACAACTTCCCTTCAACTATCGCCTTCAGATGCATAAACAGATATCTTTATTATTGATGTGTTTATGTAGGACGTCTTAGCTCGTTTCACTGGACTGGATGTCCTCATCATTTAATACACACGTAACGGCTACCACCCGTCTCCAATGCTAGCTCCAGCTTTAGTGTTTAGTCTTCAGTTTTCTCTGCGCTTAACTTGTCCGCAGGGAGACAAGAACACATATTCCTATATTTACTGTATGACAAGATTGCCCTTCTTCGTATGCACTGCTGCACCCTTCCCTTCTCACCACCTTTTTTCTCTCGCTCTCTGCATCCGTGCATATATTTATATACAAAGTAAAAGCTGGATCTTAATTTAGACTTGTCTACATTCACACAACATTTGATATGAAGAGCGGAGGAGTGTGAATGTAAAAATATTTTCATGTTCTGTTCTGGGACCAATTAGTGCTCTTTTCACACTCTATTGACATAATCATCAGTGTGCACGGCAAATTCCATTTATATGCTCCACCGGGCGTGTGCCTTCCTTTTCCTTTCCGTTTGTCCCTCGCACTTGTCATTCGACTCCACATTATTAAATCAAATCTTTTTCGGTGTCTTGCATTATCTGATTGCTCCCCCTACAGTTTACATTTATATTCACATAATATTTATGTACATATGTACGTACATTTATGTACGTACAATAGTAATTCTTAGGTTTAGTTGAACGTGTCTGCCGCATGTTGATGGCGTTTCATTAAGTAGTTGACGATGATAAGACTGGGCAAATGGAACTCGAGCAAAGGGCGATGTCGTTTTACTTACCAGGAGGAAAAGTAATTATAGGTACACAGTAGGTACGCTCATCGTGTTTTGTTTACTGTATTTAATAATACTATTATTATAGTTATTGTAAAGTTCAATTGTATGAATGTATTTTATTATGTTTCTACACATCACATAAAATGCACCTGTTGTACCCTCGGTGTAAGTTTGTGCATTAGACTTTTCTAAAGAATCTTTGTCACTGATTAATGCATTCTCACATAGTTTGTCTCCCATAGTTGTTACCGTTGTATTGAGCAGTTAAAAAATGACAGGAGCACTGTACTAGGGGGTATACTTTAGATACGTTTGTATGTGTACTAATTGTTGAGTGAGGTGTGAAAGATAAGTATATAAGTATACGATACAAGACTAATGTATTCCAAATACTAACAATTCACGTGTACTTGTACCATAATAAAAGCGTGCATAAAAAGGCACGAATCTATTCTAATGGTCTACAATGCTATCCCATAGATAAAGTTAGAATGGCCCACTCGAAATAGGCCCAATCTTCTCACTTCTAGAAAAAGTCCAAGAGGGCAATGCCAGGTGATTCCACAGGTATTTCTGCATGCGGAATGAACTCCGGACCAAAATTTCCTTTTGCAGTTTCGGCGTATTGGGGGGTTTTCGTGGTGGTGTGTGAGGAAGCTTTATCATGAATAAAAACGTTGGCTTCCTATCCTGGGTACAATATTGGAATTCCCTTTTCGACAAATGGTACCAAAACGTGCACAATTTATCCCTCTACGTGAATTTTGGAGTTGTGAGCAACTTTCGTAAGGGGGAGTGCCCCCCGCCCGCATAACGCGCCAAAGACCATCATCTGTGCACCGTTCCTTGGGTTGACGTACCCACCTGATGGTAAATTTTCTCCACGACGCACGCAGCAAATTGGCCTTACCCCATTGCAGTCATGTACCCTGAAGAGTGCTTAGTGACGACGTATTAATCCCGCCCACCCGCTGGGTGGGTTTAATACACCCTTCTGCGTTTGTCTTCTGATTTTTGATGTGCCACTCTTTCAACGCTTTGGTTTTCTTCCTCCAAATGTTATCCAAATCCCATTTAATGACACACCTGATAGTTTTTGGATTCGAATTGAGCTCTTTCGCCATTGTCCGAACACTTTTGAGGTTCTCATGGGAGGTCATACACAATAATCGCTTTTTCATGGATTTTACCCTTTCCGTAAGGGCAGCTTTTTGGGAGGAGTTTTGAGTCTGTGAGCCTTGGCTTGCCTTCTGTCACCTTCACAATTGTTTATTCTATAGATTAGTGTCAAACTAACGTGATGACCAATCTTTTTTAGTTCGTTTTTATGACACTTCTACTAACCTCGTCTGGAAAAGTGTTTCACTAACACTTCCAATTCAAGAGGGGCTGGAGGGGTCATTTTTCATTATTTTCATTTGAAATTTTCACAGTATCTTCCTAAGAGTCTGCCTCACAAGTGTTGAAAATTTGAATTGAATATCTGGTCGTGGGGTAAAGATATGCGCGCGCAAACATTTCAACGTATAAACGCCCCACCCTGTATTACTAGAAACATTCACAATACACAATACATACCTCCAACTTACATTACAACAGGTTTGTAACTAGTACTCTACACATAACCAAATTCATTCCATCAGTAACACAAGATTGATATAGGTACTACCTAAATCTACAATACAAAAATTCAAATACAAATTCAACACTACATACACTAAATTACACTGAATCTTAAAGGTAAAAATATTGACAAGATTGTCAAGATTGAGATTAAATCTTAAATCAAATTTTGTACTTTTCAGTGACAGCCATACTATGGGTGAAAAAATTGTCAAGATTGAGATTGAATCTTAAATCAAATATTGTACTTTCAAAGCTTGTATTTGCCATGTAGAGTAGTCCATGGGTGAAAAGATTTTCACGATTGAGATTGAATGTAAATCTCAATCTTGTACTTTCAATCGAGAAGTAACATGACTGTTTGTCTACCCGACTACCCTCCCCTCTACCCTGGCAGTGCAGATTGAAAAGATTGCGATTGAATCTAAATCCCAATCTTAAACTACAACTCCAGAACAGCCTGGCTGTTCACTACCCTGCAGATTGGATTGAAGATTTCGATTGAATCGTAAATCCAATCTGCCATTTCCACACGAGAACGACGACTCATTCGTGCCCCCATCACCCCAGCTACACAATCCTTGGGTTCTCGGAGGCTCCAACAGCCTGTGTAAATGTATGCAATGAGTATACTATACAACAGTGTAATAAATAGTTTGTATTCAGTTATGCAGTATTAATGAAGCGAAACAACATTGTTTGATGAGTGAAACGGTGTGTGCAAAGCGCATTGTGTTGGGACTTATTTTGGTTGCCAATTTATCGAGTTAATATGTTTGGGCCTATATGTATTTAGACAGTTACTATTGGGGAGGAACCGATTTCGCGCTCTGGTCTACTTATCTATCGGGAATCCTGAGTTTTCATGAAACTATATCTAAAATCTCTTTGTAGTTATATAGGGAGCCTGCTTCTTAGAATACAAATTAATGTCTGAGGAAGTACAGTGAAAATAATATTTGTGTTGCTCATTCTTTGTAAGATAAGTTGTTGTATACCCCAATAACAACCAACACGACTGGTAAGAATAAGTGTACCTATACATTATTCTGTAGAAGTGTGTAGTGTATATTATTAACAAACCTTCACACAGTTGCAGTTGGAATGAGAAGAAGGAACGAACAATTTTACCAATG
>JABASC010002159.1:0-18887 GCA_019776185.1 Plutomurus gul | reverse complement strand
AAATTTTTAACACTTAAACATTACAGTTTGTACCAAAAGTCAGGATGCAGACTCGATTATTCTTGCACATTTTATGACTGATTGTGTAAGCCAAAAGTACTTGGTAGTTAGTCAAAAACAATCTCACAACCGTTTTCTAAACCACAAACTTTCTTATGCATGCATAATACCACGTTTAAATATTACGAGCACACATAGTACGCTTCGATCACCGTATCAGTTATTTCCCCTTATTTTATGACACTTTTACTTCCATATTCTATATATTATTCAAAACTTTTACCGTATGTATGCTTATAGGTAGTATGCACCATTGTGTATTGTGTACACAATTAACCGCGATATCGTCCCTGCTAATTTTCTCACCCTTCCCCGTTATGCATTTCTATGTATTCCGGACAATGCTAGTTTGTCGTGATGATTATGGCAAACGTGCTTTCTTCGGCTTTTATTACACTACAATTGCACTTCTTTGTTAATGCGGTAGAATCGTAAGTGAAATCCCAAAAAAAATTTGGTCAATTTGATTGCTTGCTAAAATCTATAATGAAAACACCCGTTGAAGATTTTATTAGAATAAAACTTATACTTCACAAGTACATTTGGTTCGTTTTGTGCCAGAAGAAATATATGCATTTACACGTCTCTGTGGAAATGAAAACCGAATCACACAGACCTATTAACATCTACGATTAAAATAAATTGGCAGGCTATGATGGGATGTAAAAAAACTGTAACTCCAGGTTCACGTAGATAGTAAGCACAGGACGATGGTGAGCCGTAACTTGGATCCAGTTTAAGTCTGTTGACAGTAAATATCGAATGGGGCTAAACACGACATGTATTTTGACAATTGAGAGTGTTCCTTCTGAATTTAGTGCTACCTCGTTCCTCTCTCCTTCTCTCCACACTATTTCCATCTCCATTTACTCGCTTTCGTGAAATACATCAGTAATGACACGATTAGAAAAAGTGTACGGTGCAATGAAAGCTTTGTTAAAAATATCCAGTGCACCCTCTGCATGTCCTCACAATTATTACAGTTGGACTACTATTGACACACACACACACAAATGCACACATAAACGCACACGGAAATGTATCTGGATATCTGACGATTATTATGTAGGGAGAAAGCAAGCAGTTCACTAAGGCGTCTTGATACTGTAAGCATACGTTGACGGTATAGTCAGTCACATTTGGGTCGACTATAAATTCAAAATTCATGAGATTAATAGAACGAAAAGTCATTAGAAGAACAGAAAGGACGAAACGATAATAATAGGAAAAGACACCGTAGGGGTTCACTGCGGGCAAGGAGGTGCTGCTGAACACAGGAGAAAGGAGTTGCACTGCACTTTGCATGTATACGTATCCCTTCCCCTTCCTAAATTATTATTGTTCTCTAATTATTATTACACTTTGTCCTCCGTCCTTAGTCGTGTTCACAATATTTTGTCTTCTCTTTTGTGTGTATTATTGCGGTGGGGAGGCCAGTGAAATACCACACCACATGCCATAATATAACACTACTCTCGTTATATGCATAGTGGTAGCCTAGTATTTATCTGTCCAGTACAGCTTGTGCGTAGAGAGGTAATTTACAAGCATCTTTATAATATAGTGGCAGTAAGTAGTAAGTCAAATCAGATACCTATATAACACAATAACACTATAAGTAATAATAGTGTATATAACACTTTCTGCTGAGTGTACACACAAAATTTATGTACGAAAATAAATACTATATAGAATACAGTGTGAAACAACAGCCAATAAAATACAGGCAGGTCTGTGTTACGTTGTTCTAAGGGATTCCTGAATTATGGCTTCTCCTAAACATTAGTAGGTACTTCGTCTCCGTAAGATCTTCATAAGTAACTAATACAGTGATGCAATTCTCATATAGAATCCAACTGGTAGTTGGCGTGTTATTGTGAGACGGGCCTTAGTGCACAGGAGTCCGAATGTTAAAGTAGACTGTAAAGCTTTTGCTCGTGTTGGTGGCGGTGGTCTTCTTTCAGTGTGACTTTGCCGACACCGAAACCGACCACCGTAAAATATCTAGCCGAAAGTCAGGACGGCGAAAAACGCTGAGCCCAGCACAATGCCAATGCCAAAGCAAATTATGCTCTTTTGAAATGCACGAGTAGATTTGCATTCTCTTGGTGGCTACAACAGAGGAGGTTCGTTCAATGTGTGGCTCAACGTTTAACAGTTTGCAGCAGAAGAAGACAACTTAACACGTACAAAGAACCCCGAATTCTTAAAGCACAATGCTGTCCAGTCTGTTCCTTTGTTTTGAGAAATTGTCCCACAAACTATTGATTAAACTATTTTTTCGATCGTTTTCTCTGTACGCATTCATTTTACTTTTCTCTCTTTAGTTTTGTACTCGTACCGCAGTCGTTATGCTATCTGTGTGGTAATTAAGGGTGAGGTGAATAGACATAGGAAATGCTTGTTAATATTGTTCTAAATCAATTCGTAATAGGTGTTACATAAATTTCTTTTCTTCAGAGCTTGTCTTGTAGGAGAAATATTGTACTAGAGTCGAGTGTAAATAAAAACATGACGGTTAAAATACTATGTATGGTTAGAACAACGATAACACAAACTTCCACATGTCCTTGCTTCGTGTACGGACAGAAGCAGCCAGACCAATACTATAAGCCATGGCTGACAAAGAAATATGATAAATTGTCCTACAATGCACTCGTAACTCTCGTAAGGAAACAGTACGACGCAAAGAAACTGAAGAAAACTAAAAGTTGTGTATTATGAGCTACTTACAGGCTGTGTGCGGGACAACTTGGCTTTCTCCCCTTCGTACACACTACTCCACACACACAGAAAGCTAAGCAAAATAAAATGAAGAAGTGAGATAGAGATGTAGTAACTAAATATGGAGTAGATTATCAGTATGAAATCTTTCGTTCGTTGTGAACAACTCGGTTGACTTTTATATGGCAGCAGAGTGGAGTGGGACACGGAATATACACACGTACTGCATATAGTGGGGTAGTTGGCAGTTCCTTTGCATTGCACGTATATAGTGAGTGAGTAAAATTGTAACTTACAAGAGAGACAATAGTGAAAATATGATGTACCGGGCGGGGAGGAGAAGGAAATTCCATGAAAGGGAGAAAGTCAACTGTTTCTCCAAGGGAAAGTCGAGTTATCGCAAGACAAGACGACTTGTTTCGGTGGTGCGAGAAAATGAAAGTCAAGTATCAAACTTGTCTTCAAGAAGCCGCTCCGTGAGATTTATTTATTTATGGAAATTGTCCAAGGATAACCTCACACTATATACTACAGCCTGGAATCGACTACAGCACAACTCAACTCTAATGCAGCTCATACATGAAAGAAGAATGGGTCGACATGTTTCACAATGTCTCGTCTCTACGTTGAGTGGCAAAGAAACGCCACTTCTCCAGTTCCACTCACAGAGATTACTCTGATTATTTTTCACTGTATCGCCAGATTAAAAATTAGATATGCACACGCATGAAAAGCGTTACTTTTATTTCATCATTCGAATTTACTAAATTACATTTTAAAAATTAAAGATCTATTTATACAATAATTATAATTATCTGTGAAGTCGTGTAATACGTTTAGGTGTGATAGAGGCTATAAAAATATAAGAAAATTCCAAGCTTCTTTCTTTTTTAAAATAAAAATTTGAGAATAGGTTGCCGTGTCTTGGGAAAGCAACTGAGCATTTCTTTCTTGATCAAATTTCATCAACAAGAGACAAGTGAAGAAGAAGAGAAGGTTTCGCGTCGGAGTGCAGTAAACTTAATTAAAGTGACAGAATAGAAATACTTTATAGACAAGGAAACGGGAATATGCACTCTGTCACTGACTGTGTGCTTATATACAGTTGGATGGTTAGATACATAATGCATACAGATACTTTCTATTGAGACTTTAATGAACAGCATGGGAAAGGGAGGGAAGGGGAAAGCTGGAATGACTAGATTGGGAAACTAATTCACGAAGCATGAATGAAAGAACGACATTGCTTATATATGGTAGCTCTATCAAACCCGTTCAGTTACCTACCTTGTAGAAATTCCTTGAATTTACCTTGTCTAGTAATTGTAAGTAGCTGGTGGACAGGAACAGAATGGAATATTATTCGATTCGATTGGAAATTCAATTAGGTCTCAATTAGCTTCAATATTCTCATTGCATTTTTCATTTTCCTGCTCTCACGTCTTGCAAGGGGTAACATGATTTCTATTCTATTCCTGTGGGATTTCATTTAATTTCATTTGTTAATTTCCATGATCGGACAAATAGCTTTTGTATTCTTCTTAAACATCCTGGCACACTCTGCGTCTTCATGTCACAGCAAAACGTTATATACCACCCTTCTACAAAAATACACTTACTGACTTCTAAAGATATTCGTCAATACGCACAATGATACATTAAATTTTCATTAAAATCAAATCATTGGTACAAAAATAGAATAGCAATAATTTGTTCGTTGTAGGCTACCATTCAAAAGCGTATTTATACAAATATTGTCACCCTTTGTCAATCATGGATCAAAAAGTATCAATGAAAAATATTTTGTCCAAATGAATATGTGCACTCAGCTGATATAGATTGATTGTTTCCTCAAGCAACGTTAAATTACACTTTATCGTTAGTGAATGTGATGCCTGACGACAACATAAAGTTGTATCTTCCAAATTCAAATGGATTCTACGCACTATCAAACTACAGATGCTATGAAAGTCAGATTTTTTTCTTATGTATGTCTACTCATCTTCTAAATATCGGAATTCAGAATATACTTAAGTATTAGAATTCTCCTTTACGGTATTCACAGATATTTGTTACTATTTTCTCAATTGCTTTTTATCTGAACAACACATGATATTTTGGCCGTAAGGGAATACATCAACCCAATACTCAACCAATAAATGTATTGTTTATGGTTCTCACACACTTCGAGTGAGATTGTTTGGCAATTACCACAAATTTCTTACAAACTCACGATTAGTACATACAAACCCTATGTCTCAATTCGTGCTTGTTTATTAGAATATTGCAACCTTAATATGTGTATTGGGTAGCCTTGTAACAGTCTAGTCAGTGTACACTTCGCTAATCCTTAGTACGGAGAGCATCTGATGGACGGTAAATATTTGCTTATCTCACGTTCTACATTTATAGAGAGAATAATAGCTACGTCCAAGGACAAACCAAACCCGGCCATCCAGCCCACTAAACAAGTATTTACTTGCACAGCCACAGTAACACAATCATAAGCAAAGTCTTCAATTCAAGTTAAACGTCAGCATTCCTTTTCCTTTATCCATTGTAATCCCACGCTAAACTCTCACTCACTCGGACGAAAAGTATGTATCCTCAACTTTCACTCACTCACTTTATATCGTAAGCAGAGTAGCAGAAGGAGTGCACAACAGTCACTCGAATGTCCCTACGCCCAACAAGAAGAGTTAAGCAAACCAAAGCACTAACATTAAGTAACAAAATACTGATCTAGGGAAATCCATTGCTCGTCTATGTTTTACTTTGCTAACCACGGGAAAACCTCTATTAAGACATCCAACTAGTACTATGTACATAGCAGGGACTATATAGTGCTATGTATATAGTGGAGATACTAGAATAAATAGACAAGTGTAATACAGATAGTTGTGTCTTGTCTTGTCAGACTGGAGTCGACCATAGACAAAACAAAGCCAGTCAACTCAACAAGAACCAAAGAAGCGATTACCATTACATTACATTGCAATTATTTTCATTTCCTCCCCTTCCTTCCTATGCTGCGTCTCAACTTCCCTTCAACTTAGAGTTAAGACATCCTATTGTTTGTTTCTCACTCACTCGCTCCCTCCCTCGCTCACTCACATCGCATTCTGCACTCTCCTTTGGGCCCATCAAATGTCATATGAACCGAGAGCGAAAGCAAATATTTTTACATGATGATTGTATTGTTTCTCTAACAAGATTTTAAGTCAACATGACTTCACGAAACTAAATACTACTACACAGCAAACATTCGAGAACCAACAAATAAGTCATTTAGCAGTAGACAACTGAAGTGGACAGAAAACAGCACAGAACACGAGTATTAAGTCCTAATCGATTCGATAAATGTTCGACTTTGACCACAGGGCGGTAACCAATCACAAATAACTCAACCCTTTATTTTTCTTGCTTTCTATGATATTCCCTCCTCTGTTATTCTTACGAAATTATGCATTATTGGCAAATGTGAACAGCCACGGCCCCAGCTTGACCGCACTTTTTCATCATCTGCACTCTATCTACGGAATTCACAGATTCACATCTGCTACATTCAAGTTTATCGAATCGAATAATGTCGTTTCCTTTGAAATGAAGCTACACACTATGTTTTCATAGAGGCTCGTAGGTGGTGGTTAGGACAGACAAATCGTATCAGATATATACTCAGGAAATGAACACAATACACCATCCATTCCGTCATTTTAATTTTCTCCACAGTATATTTAAAGAAGGCGTTTACAGAACGTATCTAATAGTTAGTGTGTCAATAAAACTGAAATAACCCAATAATTTTTTATCCCTATTGTCAAAATAAATGTATTCAAAGTTGGGAAACCTAATTTTCAATATACTACCCAAATTGTAAAACGGATATTCTCAATATCTCTTACAAGAAGTTTACTTCAGAAATATTTCACGCTGTATGAGATCATTTACCCTCCCCTACAATTCTACGAAACTTCAGAAGGACATAATATTGCTCCATTTGCGCCATTTGCTAATATTTTTGACATCATTTTCTCACAGAAAATGTCTCTTATTAATATGTATTATACAAATCCCATTTCTTGACCCTACACACAAACATGTTTTACAAAAGGATTACAAGCATCCATTTAATAATACTACAAAGAACGAGAAAACAGTATATGGATATCCATCGTCTTCCCCCGCACATCTAACCTAAACTAACTAACTGTAAGTTTTTTGCCTTGGGCAGTTGCAGTACGTGCTGGTTTTCGGATTGGAATCTCCTTACAAAGCGTTAGTTCCATAGTGGAATAGTTCCATCTGTGATTAGTGGCTGCTATCGATATCGCCATCGCACTCTATTTATTTCTTATGTGCAGCGGCACTGTAAGTAGAGCCACAAATACACCATTTGTTTGCACTTACAACTATTGTTAAAACTGTATAGCCCCAAGTATTACATAGCATTATTATAGGTTAACAGTTCGACTAGCAGATACGTAGTTGTTAAGAAGATATTGGATAGCTGCCATTGCCGTATCCATTCGGTTGCATTTATTGCACTGCAGCCACAAGGGGTGACTTGCTTTCCCTCGCTCAGGTTACTGTGTGCCACACAGTGTCTCACTCTCTCCTCTCGCTGTCCTAATGCTAAGTGTGTGTGTGTGTGTGTGTGTGTGTGTGTGTGTGGCTTGGTTTCGGTTTTGGTTAGGCGTGACTGTAACGGCGGCTTAACAAGCCCCAGCATTTTCTTAGCGGGTGAACTGAAGTAAAGTAAATGGTTGTGTATTTTATAGGTGGAGGTGGGTCGGGTCGGTAATAGAGCTCATTTACAAAGTTGGTAATCCTCTAATATCCCTGCAATTTACACTCGTTTCTCGCTCACATGGACATCCATTGCTCCACACATATTATATGTCCCAAGACTCGACTGCAGTACCTACCCATAGAAAGAAGAGCACAGATAGTCATGTCAAGCTTTCCCTCTTTGTGCATCCATACACTAGTATGGTATGTATGTAGTAGTACATAGAGACAGATAGAATTGTGTGTGTGTTTGTGTGTGATGGGATGTTGGCTGGTACTTGTTACCGTTAGTGGCTAAATTGTAGGATAGAATAGTAGTGGTGGAAAAGTTCGTTTATCTCTCTCGCAAAATTACTTTCGCCTCTGGCTTAAAGTGCGATTTGTTTCTTCACGGCACTGGATTAGTAGCTCACCCCATCAGCTAACTAACTGGCGCTCTTAGCTATTCCACACAGCTAAGTTAGCCACCAACGAAATCTTCTCACTAGTCATTACTACAATATCGCTTGGTTCTGTACTACGTACGTACTTCCTATCACACAACTAATTGTAAATATAAATATCCTGCACAAATTGTGTGTGCACCACTAATCGTACAAGGGAATAAATATGCTTTGCATTATTAAACATGTAGTACGTACTATATGCATTTATCTTTAAATGAACTGTTAAATGCTCCCACAGCCGCAGAAGCAATAACTTTTACGTTCCCCTAATCAAATGCTAATTACATGCACGCTCATTTAGACAAAGATAAATACACATCTTTTACTTACTTCTTTGTGGATGATTTATGGCACTGTCTTGGCGAGGATTCTCAAATGCATTAACGACTTACTTCATAATTATTAGCAGCATTTGTGGATTACATTACAACAGGAAGAGGGATACCATTTTTTCGAACTACTATATATATGGGGTGGGTGGTATACAGAATTTGACAACAGGTAAGACGATACGAACTATAAAACTTTTTTTTATTAAAATGGACTTGTCAAAAATATTATGTAAAGTAATGGTTCAGTTTGCAACTCATATTAATCAACTAGTTTAATTACATAACTGCAATATCAACTTTCACTTTGTTGAAAATGTAATTTAAACTAAAAACAGTTCACAAGGCTTCAGAACAGATAAATTGAGTGAGCACCCTATTATGCATAGTATTCGTTTGAGCCACATTGTCTGAGAACCAAGCTCAAGTTACTCAATGTGGCCTATGTACAACTGAAGTAGATGCTTGTTTACCAATTTCAGATATCCCGTGAGCACATGTCGCTGCCACAACTAATATCTACCTGACTACAACAATGTTCTTTGGCCTACAACTGAAGTAGATGCTTGTTTACCAATTTCAGATATCCCGTGAGCACATGTCGCTGCCACAACTAATATCTACCTGACTACAACAATGTTCTTGCTCTTAGAAGTGGGCTTAAATGTTTCGTGTTAAATTGGAAAATTAGGTTACATCTTCCGTAGGCAAGAAGGGCAATTTTGAATATGAGCGAGGATAATAAAAGGAGCAATCGGGAATTCTATGTAAATGCACAACTTATCTCTGTTTGTATTTCAAAGTGTACTAAGAGGTGCATCGAGTATTTCTAGTTATTTAATTCTCAAAGAAGATTTACACTAAATCGAAATGAGACTGACAAAGGAAATTCGAAGTAAAGCAAAACAAACTGTTCGACAAAGAGATTGGGCTTCGAGTCGGAGTATATGGTTACAACAGAGCGCCAGTCTCTACATTAAAGAGAATAAAGAGAGAGAGAGAGTCAAATTGGAGGTAGGAGACTCGTCTAGATAAGAGGCTATGAAGGAAAGTGAGAGATTTGTCGGAAGCGTTGAGTTGGAATGGAGAAAGAGAAGTTGAGCTAGTGAAGCTTACAACAAACTCCAACTGAAGTCTCTCCTCTCTCGGCTGGGTGTGAGTGAGTGAGAACTCAAGTGAAGATGTGAATGGAATGCTATAGCGAATAAGATGTCGGCAAGTGAATCTGTACATCTCTCCTTGTGTTCTACGTTTTAGACTATTACGTAGTAGGTATGGTAGGTGTATATCTAATAGTTGTTGGATCGGTAGAAAGAGAGAGAGAGAGGAACGATTCTCATTGCTTGCTTTTCTGCAGTTATATCTTTGTTTCTTCTCTTTTGTAGTTGGAGGTGCGAGGAGTCGGCTTGGGACATACACACACAAGAAAGCAATGTACTTCAAATGTATGTTGTCTTTTCCGTTCAGTCTGCACTCTTATTTCTTTCTTTTGGCTCTAATGTGACTGTAAGTAGCAACAGCTAAGTTCCTTGTCTTTAAATAGAAAAAGGCAATAGTAGAACATCCGTGTAGAAGTGGGGACGAACACTAAGGGTTTAAGACAAGCAGAGCACAAGGGCGCGTCAAGTCAATACTGTCTTGTAGCTTTGCTGTATGGATGCAGCATGGGGAGAACTATTGCTATTTCCAGTATATAAAGAAATCTTGTCTCAGGCTGTGTGAACGGAATTTAATTATCTTTCAAGAGTGCTTATCCATCCAAAAAATCGCTCAAGATGTACCTATCTACAAGCTAAAGAGACTCCCCTTGCACTTGCTTGTAGATCAGATCAGTTCAACCATATCAGATCAAATCAAATCCGCTTACAAGCATTTATCTTATTTGTATCGTTACTATCGTGTTACGACAAATTTCTTAATGCGCTGCATTACGACGTTAAATAATTAGCAGACTGTTTAGAAATTCTAAATTTAGAATTCCTGCATACACAATTTTACTTTTTATAGAACGTGTAATTGATTTCGTAGTAGATAAATATGCACCTATTTAAGTGTATCTAAATACCTACCTGCTTCGTAAACAGACCATTTTGGAGTGAATCAGAAGCGGCTGTTGCAGGAGTACATGTGCAGGGAAAACAAATGAGTAAGATAAACATGGAAGGAAATGAAGGTCGTCCACGACCCTGTTCACTCAGAAGAAGAACAATCAGGAACTGAAGGAACGACCGGTTGACTAATGAGAAATAATTACTCTCTGTACTGTGCAGACGAACTGACAGACAGACAAACATTTATTTCTCATCATGAAACCAACAATGACTATATCGTCCTTCCCCTGTTCGTACAAACCATGCATGCTTATATACAGTTCTATGTCTGTATATAAAATATAACAGCGAGTAACTTTTTGTAGTGGGTAGATTATTTTTGCAGTCTTCCTTGCTTTCATTCTCTCTACTACAAATACATTACATTAGAATATATACAACGTTAGGTAACTACTACTACCACGTTCAAGCACAATGACCATCTTACTGTACTAATTCACGGTGTGACTCACAGAGCGGTCGGCTCATCTCAAACGGAAAATACGGAGCAAGGCTTCCTTATATTACATTATATTGGACGAACAAGTTATTTGAAGAAACACTCCCTTCCCAATTCATTCTGCTTGTGACTTCCCCCCTTGGTAAGTGTAAGTACATTATGCTTCTATGCTTGAATATGTAGTAATATCTTTTTATAATAATAAATATAACAAATACTGCTTGCTGCTACTACTTGTATGCAGCACCATAAAGTCAACAGTCGACGTTGGACGAAACAACTGCATCTCTCCACTATTGCAATATACAGTAAACTTTGTATTGTCATGTAGGTCGAACACCCTTGGTCTCCAACAACCTACAAGTTAGAACAACGGAAATATCTCTTCCTCCGCAAGATTTCCTGGTGATCTGCTGCTTGCCAACTAAATCCAATTTTTCGGGGTGAGTGACTGGCCACGACTTGACTTGGAATAAAAGAGAAATGCCATTTCTTTCCCTCGGTGCACAACAACTTACGTGTCACATGCTTACATATTTCCTTCGAGTTCTGTTCGCTTGGACTGCGATCTCTCTGTGTGCTTTAAGTGTATGTGTTCTGTACGTCGTCTTTCTTTCACCCTCCAAATTGGATAAGAAGAGCTAAGTGCATGTGTAGCTTTTTCTACTGGATGCAATTCACAACCGCATGCATACATAAACTATACGGATAGAGAGGGAGGAACCTGAATGAGCCAAATTATTGCTTCCCCTATTACATACTTTCCCTCGTCTCTCCACCGAACGTCCGAAAGGGAAAGAAGGAAACTGTAGGATCGTCTCGTAAAATCAAATAGGGTGATTTTATTATTATGGTGTTGGTTTAAGGGAGCAAAATGATATATGACCAGTATATTACATTACATGGCAAATTCGATATGGATATATGGATGGGCACAAACCTAATTAAGAGTTAATCGAAAAAGGCTGTAAAATATTTTGCACGAATAGGTAATCCAATCTCGGAAGATTCATTCTAATTTGAGTGACAAAACGTAAAAGAAGGTTTCGGTAGACCGACTTGACGCTGTTTACTGGATGCCCTATCAATAAGTTTGTGCAGTGTATTTTTGTGGATTTGTCCAAAGGAGAGACATGTACAGAGATAAACTTACAATGCACAAAGTTCAGTTTGACGCGTTTAGGCTTTTTAGTCCTATATCTGTCTGTGCATGAAATAAACCGCAATAAATCCGGGAGAAACAAAGTTGTTTTGCCTCGGCGCCCAATATATTTCTCGCTGAACTCAGCAAACGACCGTAGCCCATCCTTTCGGTTTAGTTTATTTGCACATAGTTAGCATTAAACATTCACTTCCAACTATTATACGCGTAACTTTCACTTGTACGTAGATATACGTAAATTGTACTTTGCATTACACAATTCTCTTTGCTGACCACTTCGAAGGATGCAAGAGAACAACTCCACAATATATTAAAGTCCGTGCTGTAAGTGTCACAATATGCTTAATAGACAGTGGAATCACTAGATACAGCTTTTTTTCGTTGGAGCTGGGAGAGTTGTAGACAGCACAGGGGGATTTGATTTCACAATGGAGATTGATAAGGGAGATCTTTGGAATTTTTTCTGTATTTCTTGTGGTCGCTCGATTTCCCCCCCGCTCCCTTCGGCTTTCTCCTTTCTTACGATCACATTCACATCACATTTCTCTGGGCCATCCATTATTACAACAAACCTTTAAATCCCAAATGTATTTAGTTAAGCACAGATTGGGGGTCCTATTCAAATGAATATACCTGTAGTTCCCATTCTATGGATTTATTTACTTACTATCAGTTATTTTAATTACAATCGAGAGTGGAAATTAGACTTTGTAATTCTCATATATCGACCAAAATTTGGTAATTTATGGTATGCAGGTGAAACACCATAAAATGTAATAAGTAAAAGGCCAAGTAGTTACTTGCTGACAATTTTTAAGCAAAATGGAATGTCAGGTATTGAAACCGTTTAACCAATAACATTGTTTAAACAAAAATCTCCCGTTTAACCACAAATAGGTTTTAAATTTCACTGGTTTCAACAATGACATTCTTTATTACTTGGGTAGGATTTACGTGGTTAGTTACATGGACGATATTTTCCTAAATTGAGTAAAACGCTCACAGTCTCAATTTTCGAATAGTAAACAAAGAGGGCATTTCAAATAAAAACAATCGTATTCTACTCAGATATTTTCTTATCTGAGGAAGATTTTATGTTGGTTAAAGTTACCTAAATAAAATGTGTATATAACCCTTTCGGCAGAAAACGCTACTAACTGCGGACCTTGGTCTTGTTTGTCACCTTTTACAAACGTGGTAAAAAATACATTGGTGCGTACACTGCGTACTGTGCAATAATACTTGGAACTGGAAAAATCCCCAAGATCAAATTTTTCTCCATCGAACCAAACAGCCAAGAGGTAATATACATACCTAGAGCCTGGGCCGTCTTTGCATCTAAGAATAAATAGGAGCAAGCATTATTGCTGCCCTGTCCGTCTTGTGGGAAATGGAATATATCCTAATTTCATTCTTTTTCCGTGGGGACTGAACTGTGAGCTATGAGTGGGACAATGGATTGAATTCCCGTGTCTCCTTCTTTTTCTTTAACTATCCGAGCCGAAGTGTAAGTCAAACGGAAAGTTAGTAGGGCTTAATCCGTAACGGAACCCTCACAAGGGGAAACGTTTCGCGGTTTCCCCTGCCTTCCCTTAGCATGACAGTTTAAGTCAAGACTCCTGCAAAAATACAGAGAATAACTCTTAATGGAAGTTTTTGGCAGGCTACTCAATGCACTTGGAGTGGTTGGTAGTGCGGCGGCGGCGGTGGTGGTGGTGGTGGTGAGTGCAGCAAAGGAGAACTTTCTCAATGCGTACCACATTGAACACGCAGAAGAGAATGCGGGAGCGCGAGGGGGAATCCTCATTCATTCATTCATTACGGATTCTTTTCACATCTCGTGTACTACTTATAAATATGTTTGTATGTATTTGTATCGCTCCTTTCTCCATATAGTCAACAACAGTCACCTAAATACTAGAATACATACTGTCCCTAATTCTAATACACGTATTATATAATATGTATAATCCGTATTGCCCACTGTGCTACAGCGAAGCTCTAGCGTCTCTTTACATGAAGGACCTAGTCTAATGTGCTACCCCGCCTATCACTTAGCTCCGACGAAGGAGCACAACAGATATTCACTGGCTGACACAGAAAAGATAGATAGGTAAGTTGAACTTCCATTTCGGAACATTGCGGTTTGGTTGTTGTGGTGGTTCGACTCCTTTTAGGCTGCGGCTTATTTTCCACTGGCACCGTCTACGGTATATATATACTAGTAACAGTGAAAGATCTCTTTTAGATAGATCTGGGGAAGTTTCACTCAGTCTTGGAGCCACCCCTCTCTCTCTCTTCCTTGTCTTCTCCTCAATATCGAGTGTGCTGCATACCTATATTATTTTCCGTTGCTTCGCCTTGAATTCGCTTGAGTTGCCTTGACTTGACACAAAAGAATCGGCCCTACTCTTCCAGCTTATTTTTAAATATAGATTGATGTGGCCCCTGTGATTTCAATGGTGATAAGTCATTCTCCGAAATATTATTATTGACAGACCCCAACCCATTCGAACGGAGGAATGTTGTTTTATAGAAGTATGTATTCCTTGATGCTGCATAAGTCAGTGTGTGTCTGTGTCTGTGTCTACCATGGTGTGAAGCTAGCGCCGTTTTTTCTGCATTTTGTATTCGAAATGATTTAGGAATATGGCTACATTCTATTTGCTGCCACTCTATCACCGTGTGTACAAACGGACTGGGAATGTGGTGTGCAATGCAGACATTGCAATGCCAACCACCACTACTTATTTTCTAAGCAGAGCTATGCAGTCGTCTGTGTATACGGAATCTCTATAACTTTTATACTATATTTCTACGCAAAAAACGTAATCTCAATCGGAGAATCCCTCTCTTTTGCCTGTCCACCCAAGGGAGCTCATTTGGCTTAGAAACTTTTGCGTTTTACTATTATTTGATATCGATACGGTTTATTATAGATGAGCTGTGTAGACTGAGCTGAGGTTTGTGCGGCCGCATAAGAAGTTTTCAATTCACCGACGTGTATTGAAGATGATTTGAGATCTCCGCTGGGATCCTGTATGGATGACCATAAAAATGTTCCAGTTTTACTACCACTACGTATTGCCTTTCTAATTCTTAAGGGTCAAACAAAACGGCAATCGAATCAAGTCAAGGTCTCTTCCATTTTTCTGATATCTGCAGTGCAATGCAGACCTCTACTGAATCTCGGATTTAGTGAATATCGTAGTAGGCAGAAAGGAAAATTTTACTACTACTACTATGCAGTAACTAATTAGAATTTTTCCAGTTGAATACTTTCAGTAGAAGGTAATAAAGTTGTTTTTCGTGTGTGGCTTGAAGGTTGGACCATATCTTACTAGAATCAGAAACGAAGTGAAGTTGGAATTTTTATTGGACAGGAAGCGAGCCGATTAGACAAGAAGGGGCTGGGTTATTGCCGCCTTGATGTAGTACTGGCATATAGATATACACTGGATATACGAGTATTGGAAGTGGATGATTCAATTTAAAGAAAGTATTGTGGGGAGGGTGAATGAAGTGTCATGTACAATATAAAGAGAGAGTGTAGAAGAGGGTCATTAGACAGCGGAGGATATTTGACAAGACAGGGATAACTCAAGGGACTAGGACAGAGAAAGTCTTCGTCGCACACAAATAAATACGTACTTTTACTGGGCTAAAGGTATTACGGTGACATCACAAGTAGAAAAGTTAAGAAAGTTACGTTTGTTTAACGTACGGGAGACTAACACTGTCTAATATCACCTCACAATGTCCTATCTCGTCCTTTTCGTTTAGAATTAGTACTTACATAGTAAAAGTCTGTCCTTTCTTGTCGCTCTTGTCCTTTTTTCCAGTTTACGTATTACTGGATGAACTAAGCCCTTGATAGAGTTCAAAGCTAGTCTCGTGGTCGCACTTTGAAAAGTGAAGAGGTGATGAAACTGTGAGTAGTGAGTACGTGACAGGATGCATGGAGTATGGGATAGATTTCTACTATGTACTACTACATATACTCTACAGTGTGGTAATCCAGATTCTCCATCCCTCCAAATAACTGGACTGAATGGTTGGAAATATAGCACGCTTGTTAGTCTGTCAGTGGAAAGAAGACCACCTTCTTCATACCGGGTGATCAAACACTCGTATCCCACAAAGAAACAAATGTTTCTGACAGCTAAGTTTTGAATTTGTTAAAAGGTGAGATTGAATTAATGTTTAAATAAAATGAAGAATCAAAAAGTTGAATTATATATAGACGATATGCTTGTATTGACTTTTACTATTTGGATTTTCATCAACACGGACATTAAATATCGTATGGCGAAACTGGGCCATGAGTGAGTGGGTAGTAACATGAAAAGAAGCAATCTTCAAAATATATTCCTATCAGTAGAAATAAACTGCTGAATTATGAGAAGTAAGAAGAAAAGTCTCAAACTTGAACGAAAAATTACATTGTGGACTTTTTCCACCCGGTATAAATGTTTGTAGACATGTATGTGGTATATGGGGTGTGTGCCTAGATATAGTAGTAGATTATCTGTAGTAGGCAACACAGGTAGGGTTACTATAAATTCGTAACATCTTCTTTCTTCTTGGTTCTGGTCGTACAAAGTCTTAAGAAATACGAAAGAAGGCGGAATAGAAGAAGTAGCGCGGAGGAAACGGCTAGTGTTCTACTAGCAGAGAGAAGGAAGGAAGATGGGATAAAGTAAAAGTAAGAGAAAGTGGAATAGAATGCAGTTAGGGAATGTGAGAGATGAGGTGACTAAATTGGAATGTGAGTGGATGGATGTCGAATGGAGTGTCTCTTTGCAGTTTGGAGCTTCTAAGAGTTACACATTGAAGAAAAATATATTTCCTAGTATGTCGTAGGTCACGGTGACTAACACTTTGTTCACACAACTCAAAATCGTCAAACGCATTGATTGTCACTACATAACAAGTGTAAAATTGCAAACTACATTTAATTCAAACAAATATTTTTCAAATTGGTAGTAAAATTGCAATTAAAAATCTTATAAAGTATACGTGGTTAAAGTAATTTAAATGACTGCATTATAATTTTAATTTCAATTGCAAATTTGTCTTCAGCCCAATTGAAGAATTTATAAAAATAACTAAAATAATTGTCAAGTAAATAATGCGTGCAATTTTTTGTGAGCCTACGACAAGCAGAAGGTAAGAGTCCACCGGGAGACAAAAAGAGGAATGGGTAAATCCCAGAGGATACGCTGCGAGTAGCTGGACATGAGAAAGCGTAGGTTGGAGCATGGGCCATACATTTACACGAGCTGCCACGAGAATTGCCATTTCCCAGATTGCCTATTTTTCTCGCACTCTTGCTTTTCTAACCCCTTCCTTGTGTCTTGGTGTTGCACGTACTTAACAACCCTACCTATCTTTTTCTTTCTTTATCCTCACATACCTTTCTCAGGGAATCTCTACGGCCCTCAGTTACACTTCCTTCTCGTTCACCATCAAAAGCTCTGTGTCAAGGATCGTATCCCTTTCCTCGAAAATCTATACACCATTTCATGGCCACAGCAGCGAAAACCTTAACCACATCAGACAACTGAGACAAACAAACCCTCACGACCATTTTAGTAGCTTGTCAAAAAAGTTTACATTTTATCCAAGTCCCAGCAGGACTCTGCCAGAAATCCACAGCAATCCACACGGAAGTCTCTAAAGCGAACTTTGAACCCCATCTAATCTATGCATAAACCACACACATAGAAATCAACCCTTAGTATTTATTTCAGGCTCGAGTCCGGCCATGTAATTTGTATTTATTAGCTGACATGACACATTTTCAGACCTAAAGTATTTATTGTGCTCCTTCTCTCCCTCTCTCTCTCAGATTTGAGACCAAGTGTGGTAGCCACAAAAGTACTTAATCTTGTAATTCATATTATTTGTAAGATTAGAAAACTTTCTCCGTTCACATCTGTTAACATGTGTATTAGCTTCTCATGAATAAGGCAAATCATAAATAGACTAAGAAATTGAAATGCGCACAGTGGAAAATTGTGGAAAATTCTGTACGTAAGTTTTGTAAAATTCTATCAAACTAATCATTTGAATGTTTCATATCAATGTATAAGTTAGGAAATCGAGAAATGTGCTTTGATTGTCAGGCAGCAACAAAAACAAATATCGTGACCGGAATACGATGGAGATGTTGACTTGACTTTAGTTCTGCGTTGTTCTGACAAAGTTTCTGTCTGGCTGGACCTCTGCGAGAAACATGACATGAAACAAACCTGTCCTGTCATTAATAAGAGACTGCTTTGTATTTCTATCCCCAATGTCTCATTTCGATGTTACACGCTACTCCCATATGTTTCCATTTATTTCCTCCTTTGCTTCAGACTAAATGGGAAAATACGTACTCGGACTCTCCGACCAGAACGAACAGCAAGAGAATATACAGTCCATATAGCAACTGTGCCATTCATACTGAAATACAGAATGCTATACGACATTTCTACCTATGTATACTGCTACAGTATCTTAGCTATCATTTACTGCTTCATCCGTGCAATAGGCGGGTTCAATTCAAAGTAACTTTCTCAACAATCGCCATACCTTTCAAGGAAAACAGCAGCTCACATATTACTCAGTAAAAATGCATTTTGTTTGATGCTTGCTCTATCGGTAATACACGAAGAAAATGCACGAGTTAAAAATACATACAGTAATGATGAGCTCTAGCTTCCGTATCTACATACATACATATACTTAATGTTGTATGTAGTATTTGTGCGCTGTGCTTTACTTGCACTCTTGATGATGACCAAGAAAAACAGGGAAATCAACAGTCGGATGAATGAG
>JABASC010002158.1:0-18896 GCA_019776185.1 Plutomurus gul | reverse complement strand
TGAAAACGATATATTAATACCTTTGTGGTTGTTGCACTGCTTCCAGCGTAAATTGTAGGGGTGTCACCAGCAACGAAATCGTTAGACTCTACAAGTTTTTCGTCTGGAAAATAAATTGACAATTTCAAGTTTTTATTATTTCTACATAGAAATCAAGATAATCGTTTTGTTGGGTTTGTCTGTACCTTTTCGTCGATTTTTTAAATCGTTATTTATGGCAGAATCTGCAGGGTCGCTGAAGAGTCCGTTTGAGCTGGTGCCAGTATTTCCGAATAGTGGGCGCTGTTCTGACGGCAAAGCATCTGGACTAGGTCTTGGCTTTCTGCGAGATGCTTTTAAAAGGGGACATTTATCGTCCGATGTGAAACTGGAGTGAACCCGATTGTTATTGTTGCAAATCATTCTTCCTGGCCTGACTTGTTTAACAAGAGATCCTTTTAATTCATTAGGACTGTCACAAACTGAATCAGAGAGCTCCTGCACCGCGTCCCTTGCCATAAGATTTCTGAGCCATGTGAGCTCACAATCACAGGCCAATGGATTACCTATTACATCACAAACGAATTTAAGATAATGTTAAACACAAATAAATATTTTAACTAAATTCTATAAAATTAAATTGGATAAGACGTCAATTGGCTTATGATCAAATTAAAACTGCAAATATTAATAAGTATTGTAAGTTACCAGATATATCCAAGAAGGCAATATTGTTTCGCAATTTGTAGAAGACTGTTTCATACAAATGAGAAATATAATTGTTTTTCATGACGAGCATCTTTAGCCTACTCATCCCATCAAATATTCCCGTGGGAAGACGACATATCCCATTATCGTTCATCTGAAATTTGTAATGAAAAGCATATGTATGTAATGCTATACCAGAGAACTTATAGCGGACTCGTTATTTTCAACGAATGTTTCAAAAAGACTGCTTACCCTAAGTTCCACAAGCCACTGTAAATGTCGCACTGCCTTTTCATCCACATCTCTCAAGCGATTATAACTTGTGTCCAACACCTCCAAGGATTGCAATGGTGTTAGACCCATTCTGGTCATACTGTCAAAATTATTATGGCTCAAATTGAGATACTTCAAAGCGCCAGTCCGATCGAAGGCCAATTCTGAAATTGTTTCTAGTTCATTCTCTTGCAAATCCTAAGGCAATTTTTTTAAATTATTAAAATTTTAAATTATATAACTTTATTATAAACATTTTATTATAGAAATTAAGTTTATTCTCTTGCAAATGCCATTATTTTTATTTATTCGCATTTTTGAAGTGTGCTCCAGTTTCCATAATCTCGATCGTTAACGGAACAAAGGTCTACACTATCCAGAATTTTGTAGAAGGCTTAGCTTGCAATGACCACATGTGCAATTAATGATTACAAATAATCCAGACTATTGATAGATTCACATTTTCTAATTCACAGTTGTCCCGTGAAATTAAAGTGAACAACAAAATACAACAGCTTTCTTTACGCGTCTTATGGGGTAACGGTTGAACAATAATATCCCTAACACTTTATCTAACATTTCACTTTTATGAAATGCTGTTTTCACCAACACATCATAAATATGCTTTACAGGCTGCATCATTCTCCGTCATGGAAGCTCTTAATGTTGTTAAGGCGGGGAAGATTCACAATGCTGCTTGCCGTTTCAAGCTTCATAGATCCGCTACCAACATTTTCCTCGATATTTTGGAAAAGAACGGCCTGACTGTTGAACCGAAGTCGTCGAATCCGATTGGAACAATTGAAAAAATTGTGCAATGTTTTTGAAACTGTCCCTGTAGAAGCTGGTTTACCGAAATACCTTTCAGTGCAGCCTAGGCGTGCCTAATTTTAGAACAACTTACTCTAGAATATGTAGAATAGAACTTACTAGACCATCCAAGCTGTTCAAATCGGAGAAAGCAGTGCTTCTGATATTTCTAATTTTGTTCCTACTCATTCTCAAATATATTAACCGAGGTAGATTTCGGAACGTTTCAGGTTGTAGCTCTTCCAACTCATTTCCATCCATATCCAATATAGTCAAGGAATTCAAATTCTATTCACAAAAAACAAAAATTAATCAATTACACAAAAGTACAATCACAAGATTGACTTGAATTTTCCGTAATAACTTACATCAAAAGTCCTTGAGGTGACTCCTTTGATTTTGTTGTCATTCAAATACAATTCCATTAGACTGTTTGACTTTTTAAAAGTATCCGAGTCCACATTGGTAATTTGGTTGTGACTCAAATCGATTACTTTCATAGCGGGATTTGCTTTAACTAAATCCGGAATGGTCTCTAATGCATTGTTGGCTAAATCTAATACTTGTAATTGTTCAGAATTCGAGAATGCGCCCGGTTCAACGCTAGTGATTCGGTTTTCCCTTGCTTCAAATTTCTCCAACACGGGCAAATTCTTGAAACCATGCCCAGGTAATCCATTTATCCTGTTTGTGCTCAAATCGATAGCTCGCAATTTTGCAAAATTATTAAAAGCAGATTCGTCGAAATTGTTTATTTGATTTGAAGCAAGTTTCAAAGTTTCCAAATTTTTAAGCCCATCCAACATCATGGAATTAATATTCGACAACGAATTATGCTTTAGGTTCAACTCTTTAAGGTTGGCAAGGTTGGTGAAAAATCCATGGGGAATTGTCGACAGAGAGTTGCTTTTTAAATTCAGGTCTTCCAGAGATTTCAGTTCATGAAAAAGATTTGATGGCATATTATTTAATCGATTATTGGCAATGTTCAATGTTTGCAAATTTTTCAAATCTCGGAAAGTCCCAAATTGAACCGTCTCCAAATGATTATTACTGATATCCAACTTATTTAACTTTGTGAGACCAGACAGTGCTTCGGGTGATAAAAAGTTAATACTGTTTCCATTCAAATCTAACATTTCCATATCTTGATTATTGGAAAATGTATTGGGCCCAATATTTTTGATTGAATTGTGGCTAATGTCCATTCGTGCCAAACGTGGAAGTCCTTGTAGAGCAGAAGTTGGCAACTGTTGCAAATTGTTTGCAGACAAATCTAATTCTTTTAATGAAGCGATATCCCACGAATCACCGTTAGTAGGAATTTCATTAATCGAATTATTTCTCAAACTCATCTCCATAAGTGATGGAACATTTTTGAAGGCGTCCCTCTGAATTCTTCGAATTTTGTTGTCACTCAAATCGAGTCTTTGCAGGTGAGTGTGATCTCTTATTGCTCCTGTTGGTAATTCCAAAAGTCCGTTTTCTCCCAAGTCCAAAAACCGAAGAGACTTCAGTGATCCCAACATTTCTCCAATTTCATTAGCAGTTCCCAGCAAATTTTTACGCATCCTACGCGCGGAAAATATAAAAATGTTTTTGCTGCCAAATGATTAATTACATGATTATAAATATTTTCATTAGTAGCTAAAGTTATTACCGTAATTCTTCTAGTAACGGTGTGGTGTCAAAAAACAATGGCGGAAAATTTCTCAGTTCGTTAAAACTCAGGTCCACTTTTCTCAATGCGGGCAAATGTGTAAACGATCTTGGACTAACAGTCTGTATTTTATTCATGGCTAAATTCAGCATCTGAAGACTCCTTAGATTGACAAATGAACCCTCGGGGAGCGTCTTGAACTTGTTATTGCTCAGGTCCAACGACTTTAGAGAAACTAGCTCTTCGGCCGATCTTCCAACAGCCACAGCATCTTGTAGATTGTTTTTAGCCAAAGCCAAAACCTTTGATTTCAATGGTTATTCATTAAAAAATCTTACATCATTTTACGTGAACGAGGAATTTGAATTTTTATTCATGCACCATTTACAGCTATCTGGTGTAAGTGTAAGCACGTGACAGCCAGCGTGTTATATCAGGCATTAACATTGTAACAAGTTCTTAAAGAAAAGTATGTAGTCTAAAAGTGTACAAACACCAATCCATTTTCAGTTTCAAATTCGTCACGGAATTTAATGCCAATTCTTCTAACCAGAACTTCTCACGACCCTATTTACTAACCACGTTGTTACACTCCGAAAAGTGTGCAGGAAGAGTGAAAAGTATAAAAACAGTGCATTGAAACGTATCGTCATTAAATGACGGTCTAATAATAGCAAACATTCACTATTCAACGAAAAAAGCAGAAAAGTGCATCAATTGTATGGTGGAGCTTGTGGAGGTATTATTTATTGAGCCTTCTCTATAAATAGGCAAACGGATGACAAGAACACAGAATATAAAATTGAGATCAAAATCAGAGAGAATGAAATGAACAAAGAAGCTCTAAAAGACAGTGGAAATCATTAAAAGAGAAGCACCATAGAGAAACTAGTATGTAAGTATAAGCGTGTAGCCATTGGCGAAGACAGAAGGTGAGAATGAACGAACACTCGAATATATCAAAAAAGCTAGAGGCGTGTATTGCAAATCCGGTGTAAGACACGCGAGTGAGTATAATATTATAAAGGGATGAATTGACCTCTAATTTAGGAAAACCCTACCTCTAAATTAGGAAGTAGAGCAAAACTGCGTCTCTGAATGAAGTCTATACGATTTCCGCTGAAGTTGGCCAGTATGAGAGTGTCTAAAAAAAGTAAGCTCCATTAATTGTAAATACTACTCATTGAAGTTACAAGGACGGAATTGATACGTAGCCAGTCTCTCTAACCTAAAGGTCCAAATATCCCCTCAGCCAAATTCGCCACGTTCGAATTGACCACATGGATTTGTTTGACTGATGCCATGGCAGAGAACGCTCCCACAGGAAATCCAGTGATCAGCGACCCATCAATTCGAATATGTTTCAATCGATTCAAGCCGCTAAAACGGGGCAATAAACGAATTCGACTTTTTTCCACAGTAAATGCTTCCAGATTTCGCAGATTTTCTATTGAATATATTATTATTATCACTTTTCAGCGTTGCTCTGAATTTCTCTAAGGATAAGAAAATCAAGAGATTTAGATTAATAGATTTCCGACTGGCGGCTTACCAATGGAATCAAAGGGGAAATCAACTAGTTTCTCCTCCACGATGTACAGTTCTTCGATGGAGTCTTCAAGACCCGCAAACGCATTGCGAGATATAGACTCTAAGCCATTGTTCCTCAAAAGGAGTCTTCCAATCTGAAATACAGTTATTTACTACGTAGTAGTATGCTTTACACAATGCTACGAACTATATACACATTCATTTGCATACCAAACACAATAAGTGAATCATAATTAGCACACAGTGAAAATTATAGAATTCAAACCAGTCAAAATTTGCAAATGTAACTGTAAATAATTATATATAAATATTCTGTGTGAGCACATGATTAAGCAGTTTCTTATTCTTAAAATTTGTATGTGGGCAAACATGTGTATGGTAATGGTGCCCCTTTGCCGTTAGTACAAATGTATTATCATACTGATAGAGTGAAACCGCTCTACCGGAAATTTGTGCTACGTAATTGTTGATGTTTGTAAGTGAGCCGTGAGCCAAATAGGATGTTGCCCCTTTGCCGTTTGTACAAATGTATTATCATACTGATAGAGTGAAACCGCTCTACCGGAAATTTGTGCTACGTAATTGTTGATGTTTGTAAGTGAGCCGTGAGCCAAATAGGAAACAAAAACACGGTATATACAAAGCTATGTAAATAAATGTATAAGGTGATGTAAATCTTTACTTGCAAAGCCCCAAATGCTCGGGCTGGCAAAGTCGGCATTCGATTGTTCTCCACGATGAGCTCATCAATAGCCGGCATACTGCGAAGTCTCATTAAATTCTCAAGTGCTCCATTTACTCTCTCTAGATCACTGTGACTACACCTGAGATAAAAATTGGCACATGCACATCAAATTTTCGTCCAACAATCCTAATCCTCCAATAGAAAAATAAACATTCAAAGAAGATTAACGAATAAATGTTTTTGAAGGTTCGGGGCTCACCAGACTTGAATTTGATCATTGCGGCCGCGACACCTGCAAGGCATAATGTGTTCTGGCGGTGGACATTTATTTACAGTTAAGACCGAAGGAAACCAAGCCAGTAGGAAGGCCCCAATCAAAAAATAATCTCGCGCTCTCATTTTCTTTCGATGAATCATCTCGAACTAATTAATTTCTAATTTGTGGGATCGCTCTCTGTTGTAATTAGTTGGAAATGGTACGTCGCCTGTTTGAATTGTTTCTTTTGTTTCTGCTACTTGTGCATTCTGATCTCGCCAGACTTTTGTTCATGTTGTTTGTGATAGTAATGAGAAGAATTCCTTTGTTTCTGTATTTTCACAATAGATTTCTTTTAGTAAGTGGATTGCAGACAGCAGCACTCGATGCCGTCTGGCTGCAGCCTCGGCTTTATTAGTCGTTAGACGACACGATCTGAAAATATACAAAAGATTCCTGTGATGAAGATACAAGCTAAGACATTTCATTTTGCATACCATCTAAATGTCTAATGTGGATGAAGGTGCAAATGGTTCATTAGTTAGCCAAGAAAGACAGAGAGACTCTTCTTGTAGTATTACAGTCTGACAATCAACGATCCTTGTCCTCTGCAGTCCAGTCTGATGCTCTTTCAAACGTGAAACATCTTTTATTCCGATGCATGAAAATTACAATTACTTATGTTGGGAAAGCGCAACTTTTATCTCTGCTCTATCGTATAACATGAACAAATTAATCTGTTCTTGCTACTACTTACTTACTTATCGTCAGAAAATGCACAATGCACGCGCATGCTAATGTTATTATCATCACGCAAACTCTTCCAACAGGTGTATAATGACTAACCTAGCCTAAACTATGTATAATGCTGCCAGCATTACTATTTAAAAAAAAGAAATATGCATGCATTTCATTCAACTAATGAACGTATTTATTTATTTACTTTTTAGTCGATTTCTCAACCGTGAATATCTGCATAATCCAAAATGCGCATATTTTTCATTTCCATTTGGATTTCCCTTGGAAAATTAATATTAGAAACGTATCCTAAATCACTTTATTCTGTTTGCAGAAATGACACAAAGGAAAATCAATCTTATTGTTAGATAATATTATGCGACTGCAAAGAAATTGTCTTATAAGTATACTTTACTTTAATACGGCATTGGTAACCAGGAATCATATTTTGGCGAACATGAACAGAGATATGTATACTTACATACATTAGTTAGCATTAGCACGTGGCTGGAATGATGTGTCAAAAACTTGCAATTTTTGACAACCGAAACGAATACATTACTTACGCACAACTTTCATCGTATTATTATGAAACATCTCGGCTTACACGTGCTATGTATGCACCTGCTTAAGTAGTTTTATATTTACATCTATAGTATGGTCTGTGTATGTGTATATACATGCATACTACAAATCATCCATGCTAGGTATAATATTTAGATGGTGACTGACAATTTGTCTAAATTCTTGTACCATAGAAATGGAATCTATGGTACAAGAATGGATCTGTGTGAACAATCAAATTGTCGTAGCTGCAGTAAACATATAGTACATTGAGAGTGCCAATAAAAATACAACGACAGCCCATCGCAAATTGGCAGTTATACTTTGGCCATACTTTTTCTTAACACTATTAATCAGTAGGTATCTCATTTATTCACAGGTAAAAGGTACTACTCCAGAGATGTAAGGAACTCAATACCAGGCAAACTACACTCTACCCAGCAAAGGTTGGTTATTGTTAGACGCAGTCATGTGGAATTTAAGGCTGTGCCCAGCCTTAAAAATACAGTACACGTGCTGTATGCACTATGGAACCATGCTCTGTGTTTACAATTAGTAGTGAGACGGACATAAGGTAAATCACAACATCAGTCTAATGCGATTATAATAACAAAAACTGCTGGTAGCGGTCGAGGAATTACTACATGTATACATACAACCTTGTCCACTTCAATTCCAATTACAGTTCATCATGTACATAGTACAACAGTGCACTATACTTATCCATTTTTTAGTGATACTATGTAACTGTGCGCTACTGAGACACTCCAGGATCAATGAGTCAACGAAATGGAAAACCTTTATGTATTTATTTACTTTCAAGATTTCTCTGTGTAAAGGCTTAACTTGCTTGAGTTCGTTTTGGTGACATGACGGAATATGTTTGTCATTGACAGTAGACTGCATTTGATGAGCTTGAATAATTAATTGTGAAATCTGGGCATGGAGATTACTTGTAAACAATCTTGGATTTTGCTGCAGCGGAAATGAATGCTACAAGCAAGGCTGGAAGGAGACTCGCTTACCTAACCTTACAAATCAATTTAGATCAAATAATAGTGCATTAAGATAAAAAATAACTTTTAGCAGAAACTCAATGTATGTACCTACTTATATCAACTCAACACATATTATGATACTGTCATATTATTTTGTACGAGAAAAACTAGAATATTTGGAAAACTTTTGTCTAATGTGCAGATCACACTCACAAACTTAAACAATGTACACTTAAGAAAAACATAAACAAAAACAAGTACATATTGAATTCAAGTGCTGGCTGTTGACATAATTAAGTATGCTACTTTTTGGCATTAGTCAATAATGTCACGCAAAGATGAGGTTGTACGATAGCTGTTATCGTGTTGTTGTGACGAGACAACAAATGGGGAGGGGCTGAGACTTGTGTCAAATATTTTTATTTCGTTTATCTTGTAGGTTAGGCTATCCACTTGAATTACTTGCACTACAAAGTACAACACCAACGCTAAGAAAGCAAACCCACTGTAAGATAAATCTCAAGCAGATTGAAGCAAAGTACCAGAATAGTATTATTACCTTTCTTGTAATCTTAATACAAAAAACAACCCTACATACGTGTATGTAGCAACCGATGAATGAAAATAGATACATTTAGGAATTTCAAAATCACGAATGCATATATATAATACAGCAGAAAGAAATGAATAAAATATGTACATACTGGAGGACAGATTTCTCCCTGGTAAAATGATATATTACAATAAAATGGGTATATTAGTCATAAATCGTAAACTTTCATAAAGCAACGCATAAATATAAAAAACCCAACGAAATGTACACCACAACAAGTAATGAACAAAGTCCGACAGACCGTTATCATATAACCGTGTATCTAGATCCTGCGACAGTAGCAATGTATTCTCTTTTCGTATTTATTTAAAAAAAGAATCTGAGTGGATTTTTTCGCAAGTTTTGGCTTTATTCATTGTAATGATGAATAATGAATGTAATATAATTATTGTAATGGCATTCTTGACATGTATATTTCTACAGAACTGAAGTCAATAAAATTGAAAAGATCTAAAATGCTTGATTCATCAATGCTTGGATGTGACACAACAATTTGTGGCCCACAACGCGTAAATAAACATTTCTTGTTATTGTCGCTTGATATAGACACTGGGTGATGTAGGAACGGTTACATGGACTTTGTTCTATCTTTGTGTCTCTTAATTTTGACTTTCAAATAGAAAAATTGCACTGAAATTCCTCGGGTAAGTTTACGCCACTGGAGAAATGTGCAGAACAGAAAGTACCAAAATATTACAAGTAATTGTATTGTGTATTCCAATTTCTAAACTCAGATAAACATTATTAATACTGCTGGGGACGATCTATGGTTAGCTTTTCTACCTTCTTCGTGCAATCAATGAACTTTAATAAATCTCTGATTAGTCTTCAATCTTTATTCTCCACCGACTCTAGTAGCCGTAGCTGTACAAATTAATAAAATAAAATCTACATTTTTAATTGCACGTAGTATTTTAAAAAATCAGGCTTAATTAATTAGCTACCTATATTCGTAATCTATATTAGAGATGATATTCATCTATATTGTACAGTTACCGCAGGGTTTTCATAGATTCCCTATTTCTTTATATTTTATATTACAGGCAATAACAAAATATATTATAGCTAACAATTTAGATTTGAACTGAATTAAAATCGTGCAGATTGCTAACAATACTGTACAATATCAGCAAGCACATTAGATGTGTACACTGTATACAGTAGTACGCAGTACGCGGCATGAACTACGACGTTCCTACGAAGTGCTCCTCGTTGCACCTACCTAATTGTAGTAAAAATGTGATGTGATACGCGATTTGCTTCGTCTGTTTCTTCTGACCCAAATCATTTCATACGGAGATTTCTGAAGTGATAGCATATTCAACTATTTCTTATGTGTGTAGTGTGCATTCTTAAGTACGTAATCATTAATAATGTAAATCCACGTAAATATACGTAGTATGTTGCAGCTCAAAAAGTGCACTAGAATTATGCATTCATTTTAAATAGAGAAAAAGAAGTCATATCAGGCTAACAAACTCCTTTATCAATACTCTCTACCAATAAATCACTACGAACATATTTAATTTCAACTGTCAACAGGTGTACTAGATAACACTGTGGTAACAATTGTGATTGTTTGTGGGGCGACTTAATTGTTTTTTCTATGTTTAGTATATAGTATTGTGTGTACAAACTTGCATTTTTATCTGCATCTCTGCCTGTGTGTCATTCTCATTTCGATAAGTCTACCTACTATATTAATCACCAAGTAGGAGACTAGGCGAATTGAAATGAACCTCGTAACGCAGTGATGCTCACTAAAGTAAAGTAAATGTGCAATGAATGACCAATGAGATTATGACATAAAAACGTACCAACACGTCATATACCTAACTATTTGTTATTATATGTACATAGTAGGGAGTCTGTATGTTGCATTCTCAACTTTAAAATCTGCATCAGTGCGAGTGCACAGTAAATTACTAAAACATGCACTTTGTCTTGAATTCCATCTGAAATGTGTTTAATTTTGTCGTGTTGAAATCTTGGTAGATTTGCAAGAGATCTCCCAGAGCTGCATGAGGAAATGACTTTACGTTTCAATTTAATTTATTCTATTTTATGGCTTCAATATTTAGTCAAGTGACTTAAAATGGTAAGATATTCTGTGTGATTCGCAAGATCTCGCCCAATATTTGCCTAAGTATAAGTGTCACACTTACTCACAGTGTAATATATGTTAATCAATGCGTTCGAGTGCCCCCACACCCTTCTTCACGCATGGTCTCTTTCAAAACTAAGCTTATAATTACAATGTGCCATCTGAGAACTGCAACCGATTTTGGCCCAGTGCAGTGGGATTATTTAAATTACCAGGTAAGCTAATTTATATCTTGTACTATAATTACATATATAGAAAAGATAGGGAACGGTATAACAAACTTTTTAATGTTGAGTCTGAACTGATTGAAAGCAATTTAAATCGAGAGGCTAATGTGCAGGTAGTGAGGTAGTTGACTGTAGATTTGATAATGTTAAAATGATTCCCATTAGTTTTCCGAGTTAGCGCCGTATTTCAGTTTGCGTGCATACTACAAGCTGCTTATATTATATTTTATAGATTAAAGGTAGATGCATGGTATAATGGACATAAGTAGTAGTATTAAAGAGGGAAAACAAAAACAAAGTCACTTCCTTTGGTTAATGGGAAATGGAAGAAGAAGAAGGGGGAATTCATTGTCGCTACAATTTAATGTAACGTAAGTCATCGTAAAGTAAGTTAATGTTTTGCATCGTAATAAAGAATGTCAAATTGTCATGTCAATGTCCTGCTGGAGGTCCACCTGCTCTATTGTCTTTACCTATTTCTTCACGCCACTGCTTCCTTATTTTCGTGCAGCGAGTGCATCATCATCATCATCCTCCTTTAATATCATATCTACCTAGGACAAGGGCTCTGACAACAACGCGTTTGCTTGTGCACTCTATAAAACTAAGTAATACATTTCATACACAAATACAATATACCGTATTCTATATACATAGCACCGTAGCTATTAAAATATAGAGTTGCAAGCAGTGTGTGCAAAAAGCAGTGCACACCAAATGATTTAACCCTATCTACGTTGCTATATATTTTATACGCTTTACAATAAACCGAGATTAAAACACCAGTTAGGATTATACAGACATTTACTCCAACCAGAAGTGGCTACAACATTTTTCTATTGGGCAAGAAATTGTGTACAACACTAAAAGAAAATAACATTTAATGCTATTTGTAGTTTGTACTTACTTCTGGTATATTATTATTGCTTTAATTAGTGATAAGTAATAAATATGATTGTAGTTGCTGTTCTGTTACTATCTTTAAGTGCGGATTATACTAGATAAAATATCAATATAATATTTGGTTAATGAATTTATTTATACCCATATCCGCTTTCGCTTATCGGTTAACAAAACTAATTGTTCCAATATTTAAATTTCGAGCTTAAATTCAAGTAATAGGATTCGTACGGCAAGGAAAGTTTGGAAACAAAGAAAAAATCAATATACCTGCATACAGTAAAGCGATGAAAATCCAAATGCTGATTAATTGTTTAGAAAGTACACTTTTTACAAAACACATGTAGTACTTAGGTAGCTTTTTATTGGAATCCCAATTAACCTCACTGTAGTATTCGAATACTATTTACTTTTGAAAAGGAATATGTAGCAGCTTGAACGGAGCAAATAATTCTGATGACAGTGATGTTAAGTCTTCATTTTGGAAAAGTTTCACAATCACCGTTGTAAAATTGACAACTAAATAAAGAATGTACGCGTGAATAGGAAGACGTGACAGCTTATATATTCTTGGCAAAGAAACAGGAGGATGACAAGCACGTTCTTACTACCATTTAACAATTATACAGGTGGATAGGGCTCAGATGACACTTTGCATAGAGATTGACTTGATTTCTTCAATTTACACTTCTCCAATGTGCATACAACAAGCGAAACCTTGTTGTTTAGACAGTCTTAAATATTTCTTTGTATCTCTGCAAGCATGGAAAATCCGTTTGTTATGGATCTGTCAATAAAACGCTCTCTGTGATTTGTGTGTATCCAAAACGAGGAAATTGACTAACAATGTGATTAACTGTATTTCCGATTTTTTCTTGTCAATCACAATTAATTTTTGTTTATTTCCTTTACAATTATTCACAAGCTGACACTATTATTGATTTCCTTCTATGTAAATGAAGGAAATGAAAGCTACTGGCACATTTTTTACATTGTCACAAATCAACAGAAAACAGCGTACCTTCTAAAACTGTCACTGCAAACAAACAAACATTTCACACAATTAAGTAAATATTCGTACTTATTTCGGATGATCAACACAGAAATAGAATTTGCAAAAAATTGTATAAATAAATTCCTAAATCACTTTTACGAATTTTTGGCGGTGGACTGAACGGTTGAGTATGTGTCACCAGTTGCTGTGTTCATGTTGATCTGATGAGATAACTTGTGAAATGGCTGGTATTTAAAAGTACACTTTTAAATATGAAGCCAGCCTGTTGTTAACGTAGCATGGAGCGTAACCGTAACTTTTCTTGTTGGGTTGCGTGTGATTTCCAACTCTTTTCTTTTTCGTCTTCTACGTGGTGCACGAAAAACGACGACGTAGCAGCATTATAACAAGAGAGCTAAAATAAAACTACTTTATCCACACACTACTACATTGTTAGCGTAAACCTGACTCCTCTCAAGAACAGTCATCGTTATATTATGAGCAGCTTTTCTGTCCTGTGCCCGTAATATATATTAAATATAACGCTACTATATATTATTATTATAGACAATGCACTTTTAAAGACGTTACACATACTACTCTCGTGTACGTTATAAATGCGAATGGCTACAAACAACGAGTTAAAAGTTGTACGAGAAATCAACATGTGCGATTTCTTAACGGGGATAGAGTTTCATTTTAGTAATCCTTTCAACCCATGCCCACTACTGCACCACCTTAATAGTTTAAGTCAAAATCTTGCCCAACAATCATAATGTGTAGTAAAATATAAGCCGTCGATCTTTCATACACATACATATCTGTATTAAATATCACATGCTTCTCAGGATTACATTATACATTACATACAATCAACAGTAGTAGCGCAGCAGCATGGTAGTTGTGAAGGTAGTAGAAACTCTCTGTGTGACTGTGTGCTTTACCTGAATTGAAGGTAATTCACTGTACACGCTGTCTGTGTGTGGATGTGTCTATTTGTGTTAAGAAAATACAGGTGAGCTCGAGCTCCTCGCAGACAGACGCATTAAAATGTTAATCCAAGTGAATGGAATGAGAGCCGCACTGAACTCGCATAGCCGACAAGTTACTGTGCAGAGTTTTCTTATTTTTTAATTCGCCTACGCCCTATTCCGCCCTAGTTTCTCAACCGAAAACATCTATAAAGGAGCTCAATCTACCTGCTATCCTATCTCCCCACTACTACCGACCCTATTCATAAATGTACACATAGAAAAGTCCACTTGATGATGCGATATATTAGTTGTAGCCTGTAGCCCATGTCAGGTTTACAACGTAATATTTCAAATTTTATGCTTTTCCCCCATTCCAACAAATCAAAACAAACTTTTTTTAAAGAAAATTCTGATGAGAGTTCTAATTAAAAATTTCCCGGTTTTAACGGTCCCCTAAGAAAAAGAAACCCCACTGATTTGGTCTACTTGCTATATTTATAAGCAGTATTACGTTTTGATGATGGTGGTGCAACAATTTTTAAAATTTCAACTCTATTATATTATTAGATTCAAATGGCAAATAGAGTACAACAGAAATAGCGAAAAATCCACATTAATTATAAATTACATAATATTATTACGTGTTGCGTGTTTTTTTAGAAACTCCAAATAAAAGTTCGGTGTGTTGATTTGATGCGGTTCGGTCAACGTTTTTGTATTTAATGGATTCAGTAGTGTGTTAATAAAAAAAATAGGAAGGTAAATATTGACGCACGAGGTATAAAGGTTCAGTTCGCCATAAAAATTGTTTGTGCTGTAGGGCATTTGCTGTACATACTCTACATACATTGGTCAACAGATCTTTAGCATAACATAACATGGACATGGTCACTGGCCACCACCGTGCTCATCTCTCTCTCCCTCGTGGTAGTGGCAGCAGTGAAGAAAGAATCTAATCTAATTTATGAGAAGACAATCAATAGAGCAGCTAAATTAAATTATATAGCTAGCGAAGCCACTACAAACTTATAATAATGGCTACACGACTATAGTTTAATGATACTCTCGAAAAGAGTATTGTTGTAGTAGTTTGTATTTTGTCTGACTGACCGACTAACGTTATCTCTTTCTCTGTGCACTTCAGTCTCGTCTTCATGTATGAAATATCGAATGTATTTCACGAATTTGTGTTTCCACGTAAGTATGTACCTAGATCAAAGAAATCTCTGATATGCACAATTATTTTAACAAAGCGATACTCTCTGCCTCTCATGTATTTATATTTTATATGTGTGAGTAAAATATTTTATCTTACGTACTACATCTGCCTCCACTCCATTATATGTACTGTATTAGTATTGTATCTACCGTCTGACACGTTCGAAAATGCGTTCGTATGCCCAGTATCTCTGTATTATTTAGCATGTAGTGGACGCGGTTCGGTTATCACAACGTACATATCTACTACTATGTATTGGACGACACGGTTTTATTACTTTGCTAAATGCTTGTAACGAGTCTAATATCTAATATATTGTTTACTATAGCAAAATCATCAATGATTAAAGAAGATTCGAATGCAAGGATGATCATGATGATACACGTGTGTGCAACAGGTGAATGGAAGGTGTTCGTGCTCGAGAAATTGTATTTTGTTTTTATCAGCTTATTAACTACGATAAACAATTTAACATACAAGAAGAGTTTGGCATTCACTAATTACTGGTGTTTGTGAAATCTCCGACAGAGAGTCTTTTTACAAGTTCCTGATGAGAAAAGGAATGGTGGAAACAATAGAGGAACTAAATTACAATGAAAAATTTCTAAATGATTTTCCTCGTGTTTCTGTACTAAAAATGTTATATCCACTCTATTTCGAATTAAATGTGGAATGTTTATTGCAATGTGCTTGTATTGATATACTGGCGGAGAAGAATGCTTGTTTCTTGATTTGATTCCTTGTTAGATTTAAGTGCAATTTCACAGTGTAAAAGTTTTCGTTTGCGTAAGGAACTGTATACGCATAAGAACTTTAATTTCAATGGGGAATCAATTAATTCAGGAAATGTTCCCATACAATGTGAAAGAGATTAGACTACCTATATGAATTTAAATGAATGAAAGTTTCAAACATTTTCTGTCCTATGTTATACTCTATAGTAAATAGTAATGTTTTTTTCCCCATTTCAGTATTCACATTATTTTAAGCAAAAAATTCCTAAATTCAATACAGAATGAATATCTGTATCGATTTGCATTGGACTTCATCGGTACGTGGAAGAATATATAATTTCTCGTAGTAGTTACAAGACAGAAAGCACGGATGTGTATTCCGTCGTAGGGGATACGGTAGTAGTTAGTAGGTATACTATAAGTTGCCGAACCCTTTGCTACACATTTTATCGTGAATGAATGAGTGACTGATTACCATGAGCGTGGATGCGTGAAATTACTTGCACGTATTATTGCACTACATTATTTATATCTATTACACAGATGCATATAGTCATTTTCAGTAAAACTATGCCGAATAAATAAATCCATGTGTAAGTAGTAACCTCTTCTCGACTAGACAGATCTTTTATCATCCACTGCGTATATACATATATACATACTCAGATACAAAGAAGAAGAATTAGAATACAGGGGAACTGTAGCTGAACTGACAAATGTAGTCAGTCAGGAGTCAGGGAGCGTTTAGCATGGTGTTTCGTTGTGTGGCATTAGGTCGATGGGTCAATCAAATTATGTGTCACTGCAGTATATCCATCTCTGCTGTATTTATTCTACGCCCTATCCAGTTAGTCATTCTCGGTCTGTCTATTCAAATCTGTTTCATCCTACTATTTAATAACGGATATCTTAAAAGCGCCCACGCTGTTCAATTAGAATCAATCATACTTCAAGGTAGGTGGCAGAGTACAGTTTTAACGTATGAAGTGTCAGAAGAGATGAGCCACATGGTGGAATGTACACACATACAGAACAAAGAGAACACCTACGTGTACACTGTAGATAGATAGGGATCAACTACGGGAGCATATGTATGACTGTGGCGTGGCACTGCAAGAGAAAATATATTACAATAGAGCACTTCTCTGGCTAATTGACGGTTAAATCTCAACAGGTTCGGCATCGTACAGGTTTGCACTCAATTAGGTAGCTAGTGCAATAATTAAGTGTAATTATAGCGGAAATTGTTGAGAAAAGCAGGGCACAATAATAAATATTAGCAAATCTTACCCATTCAAACCCATTCGAAGAGTGCCAATTCCTATGTAAACAAAACAGAAACGTTAAGTTCTACTGTGCGCTTCGATTGTGTATGAGTATTTATTATTTTTTCATTGTGATTTCTTCAATTATTCATTTATTTGATCTCATGCGTTGAAATTTAAGCAATTCTTTGTTATTCGTGCATAAAAAGGATGAATGACATAAGAGATTTTGTAAGTTAGAGAAAACTATAATGTACTCACTGAATTTTATATAACTTCCAAATGACAACAAAGAGGAGAATAATATAATATCTGTGTAAAGTTGGAGCACAACCCTTTTGTCATTCAAGAAAAATGTGTCTTATCGACAACAAAAGTTTTGGTTACTTTCTTTTTACCCCGCGTCTTGCCATTCGTAAAAGAAAAAAGTGCTAGGCAGGCAGGCGTATTATCATTATCTGATGTGATTCACAAAACTTATTAGAAATCTTGACGGGCGTGTGCCTAAGTGCCTGTCTACTGATACCGTACAATAAGTCGAGTCAACACACTCTATCAGCATCTACGCAGGCCATGTCCATGTTTAAATTATCTTCTCTACACAGTCACTGCGTACGTGTGACCTGCTGTTGTTACTATTTACTATATAGTAGTTGGGAACGCAACAGTATCGCAAGTGAAATTATTTATGCAACTCAATCAGTTCATACTTTGCATAATGTAAGTAAATAAAAAAATGTGAGCTGGGGTAGCATCAGCGTCAGCACCTACAATCTTCTCTCTGCTGCATTGCAACAACACCACCATCATATCATTACAATGTTGACATACAGTACAATAATCTCTATCTCTGGCATTAAGTTTTCATTGTGTTCAAGATCCTCTCTTCTCTCTTGCTAGTCTATCGGTTCTGCATTCTGAGTTTGCATTGTGTCTTGTTTACACTTTCATTCAACACATTCCTCCTCTGGCAAAATGTATGATTCGACTAACAGTACGAGTGGATTAGTGGATGGGTAACTGAAATGTACTGCAATAAAAATAACACTATTGTGCATTTGGAAATAATAGGCGTAAAATTTTCAAAGTGCATCAATCACATCAAACCAACTATCTGTGAAGTCATGAATTTCGCTGTTAGATGCTTTTTGTTCGTGAGTTTGGGTTTAAAATTACATTCATACTTTTGCTCTCTTAACCTTAAATTACTTATTATGAGGAAATGAGTGGGATGAGTGGATTCGCCATTAAAAGGTTTCGCACTTAGAATGTTAGTTGTTCCCGAGAAAAAGACAAGAGTTAACTATATTGAAATGAGCAAAAGGGTCAATTTCTTATTTGAGAAGCAAAGAGACTGTTTACGTTTGATTTGTTCCAAATTTCAAATACTTCCACAAATTAGACATGAACGTTTGGACCAGTTTGAGTTTTAACAGTATGATTTTAATATCTGCTTTATTTTTAGCGAAGATTCCTGAATTTTGGTGATAGGATAGAAATGAATCCTTAGGTATTTAAAATCGTTTGTTCATGTATTTAGATACGAAAAGTCCTTGTTGCACTGTGAACCCCAATTTAGGAATACCACCATTCTTAGTTTATTCTGTTGGTTTTCTTCAATAAAACTTCCGGAAAAATTGTAAT